>JAGDQP010012540.1:18341-50016 GCA_022664845.1 Lepisma saccharinum
TATATATATATATATATATATATAATGTAACCATAAATTTATTGTCTGTGTGTTTTTGTTAGCGTAGTAAACCAATCTTCTTAAATATTTCGTAAATGTTTATTCATACTATGAAAGCTTCCGCTCAGTATACAATTGAAAGAAAAATATTTCTAAGACATCAGTCATTTTTAGTATCTACTCAAAAAATGTTACATCTGAATGATAGGTAATTGCTGTAACTTAACAGCCGAATACTAATATGAAATTTGCATCAATAAACTCCATGGGGGGTGTGGCTCCACCCCCTTCGACGTTGATTTTTGTAATTAGCTTTACAAGTAAACAATATGGCCGGATATGTGTACCTAAACATTCTAGAAGAGCATAGAATGCAAATATTTATTTTAAGTTCCATGTGAGTAGCGTATCAGAAAGAAGACGCGGACGTGTGCATTTTCAAAGAAATAGGCTTTATTGTTTCATTTCATCAACACTATTTCTAAGTTAAAGAATCTATTTGTTTCCGAACTAATCCTGAAATATTAGCAGTCACATTCTAAGTCTGAATTTATACCGAAAATCCCCGCCGGCGCCCAAAAGTAGCCTTTACCGACATCAAAATAATTAATATTGTTATTATCCTAAAAAGTAAACAAAAAATGACAAAATTGAGAATTTCGTTCCCTTGCAAGTATATATAAATAGTAAGGTTTTTTATACCGTTTAACACCGAATACCCTATATTTCTCTATAATATTAGATATTTTAAAGTAATATGATGGAATCTAATTATTTGATGTGATTTATTTATATTAAAATAATTTACATATGGAGGAATTTTACTATTTTTATCTGACGCTTAAACTCAATACCGTAACTCAGAACCTCTTGGAATACAGAATTTTGACAGCCTAGAAATTCAAAATCCTTGAATTCCTACCTTACAAACCTCTGGAGATCTGGGGCTACAGAATTAAGTTTTGTCGATACTCCTGCACAGCGGAAACAAAACTGTTCACTTTGTTTCCGGCAATGTGAACTTTGTTATTGTGAATGCATACATTTATTTCCAAAATTCCGAACATGCCACCTTTAAGCATAGATTTAAGCATACACTTTATGGTATGGTCTATAGTACAACTTTAAATTTTTACATTCAAATATCGATAGAAAGCATGCAAAACTTCACTCAAAGCCTCCAAATCTTCCCTTTATACACACAAAGTATAAATCCTGGCAAGTTCCTTGACCTATGCTATTGTATGTTTCGGTAGATACCAAAAATGTCCTCTTATTTAAGAAATGAATGATTACATTAAATATGCTAATTTCAAGACGAAAACAACGCTTCGAATATTTTTGTTATTAAAATAATGTATTTAATTGCTGTAAGTGTAGATCAGATGCACTTGTTGCACCAAAAACAGCGCAAATATGAAAGCAAAACAACACATATTGTATTGACTCAAATTTAATTGGTAAGGTGTTTGTCTCTTGGGTTTAGTCCCGAAGGACAAGGAGGATTGACACAAATATTGCAAGATTCGTAACTATTCGGCCTACGATTAAAATATATATATATATTTAGAGATACATGGGGGTCCTAGAGGGGCAAATTTCGTAAAATTTGTTCGAATATTACAAAACTTACGAAATGTATTCTACAAATCACCCTGATTACAAATATAAATTTTATATGCTTTTGCTTGAATATTTGGCGGGAATAGCGGGGGCATATCCCTACGTAAAATAGCATGGTTTGGTTCTTGAGTCTAGCCTAGAAGGACTAAAAGGACTGGAACAAATCTTGCAGGATCCATATTCATTCGGCCCAAGTTTAAAACTCCCAAAACTAGTTTCCCTATTTACAAATACATGGGTGTCCTGGAGGGGCGCACTCCCAAAATTTGTACCCCTGAAACAGAACTCACAAAATTCAATTTGTCGGAATTTCTTTACTCCAGCAAGTCGGATAGTCGGATATTGGCTTATGTGGCCAGGCAAAGTACGGATAATGCAAGGTTGTAAATATGGCTAAACGTCAACAGTCGCATTTGTTTCATATCTCCGTTACAGTTAAGAATGCTGTACCCTATGTGTTCATTGTTTTTAATATTGTTTAAATTTTAAACAGATTACCATCAACCAATATCATCAAAGTCAAACTAGATTTCTAAAACCTTCAGGAGATTAGTATGAATAAATATCATACAAGTCAAGTTTCGTTTCTTTGATTATATGCAGTCTTACAATAAAATCAATTACCTGACACTCTTCCCTATTATTGAGGTAGCTACGTTTCGTTTTCGTTTAACAATTGTATTCTAAAGCAATTACAAATTCTTTCACCTGATGGATTAGATGGGCTAGATGTGTGAGAGACGCTGGCGGCTTTCTGTTAGCAAGCCCTTTATAAGATAACGAATTTTGATTGATCGTCAGAACGCCCTGTCTACTTTGGAGTCTTGTGATGGTTCTCAGGGACCTTATGTTCTGTTTATAAGAACCAGCAGCTTCTAGTAAAGTTCATTTCTAAAAAACTGAGTTAGTCATAAATGAACGGCTAATACCAGTACTATTTAGTTAGCAACATCATAAGTGATGAATAAAAAGTTCAAGTGAGAACTTAGATAGTTTTTCTGACTCTATTTTTGGCTACTTAAGTGAGAGAAAGGATTCAGATCATAATCCAGACTAGAAAGTATACTTGCAAATAGAGACACTCAGAATGGTGAATAGTAGTATAAATGATGACTAAAATGTATTTTATAGGAACAGGTTAAATGTTAGCTGAACTCAAATGAGAGGTATTCATAGCTAAATTTTTAGTAGACGCATTCGAAGTGATGAGGGGAACTTAAGGTTTAGAAACAGATAGGTGACTGTGGAAAATTAATGATACAATTAAAAAATATTTAAAAATATTCATTTATTTCTTATCCCCAAAACTTGACTTCTGGCACAATTATCCCTCTTCGATTTTTATTCTATTATTTTGGTGGTTACTCCACTAGTTTGAAACATAAATTCTCTATGTTGAGTTAGCATCTTCAAATCAGTTTAATTTCACAAATCAATCTTCCCGATGAAGCCATTTGGTGTAATTAAATGTAGTAGTAAAACAATGACATTAATACAAATTAAAATCCATAGACGACAAACCAATTTATTTGACGGGAAATCGAGTAAATTCTCATTAAGAATCAATATAATAACACAAACAAAACTTTATTCTTTTCTTACTACTTGTAATGTCTTGATTTTGTAGCGATATTACATTCACTTCACTTTTGGTTATGTTTGCGATAATTCCTACAGAAAAATAGATAGTTTTTTCATTACTTAAATTTAAACACTACCTAGTGTTTAAAATGTAAGTTGTACGAGGAGAAAAACCCATCTGAAGCGGCATGGAAGCCATCGAAAGTACATACATTAAGTTACTGCGAAACATTTACTCCACTGCCACGTCTGCCACTAGACTACATCAAGAAAGTTAAAAATTTAAAGTTGGACAAGGGGTAAGGCAAGGAGATTCAATTTCTCCAAAACTGTTTTGTGCTCCTGGAGAGAGTGTTACAGAATTTAAACTGGGATGAAGTTAGAATTAAAATTAATGGCGAATATCTTCATCACCTACGGTTCGCTGATGATATAGTCCTGTTTGCTTCAAGTGTAGGAGAACGACAAACCAGAATGGAAGAATTGAGTAATGAGAGTTCGAAAATATGCCTTAAAATGAACTTAAGTAAAACATGAGTAAAGTACAGACAACATACTACAAAGAAGGCAGTAAAGATTAACGGAGATCCAATAGGCATAGCTGATGAGTATGTTTACCTAGGCCAGCTCAAGACATCGAATGATAAGTTGACTGATGAAATAATAAAAGATATACAATGGCGTGGAGTTCGTTTGGAAAATTATACTTACATTTCAAAAGCAAACTACCAATGTGTCTGAAGCGTAAAGTTTATAATCAATGTGTCTTACCCGTGATGATGTACGGCTACGAAACTTGGACATTGGATGCTCAAACTACTCAAATATTGAGAGTCACACAATGAGCAATGGACAGATGCGTGATATGAATAACCAGAAGGATTAGGAAGACAAATGAATTGATGCGTGCACAAACAAATACAGAGGATTTAATCAAGACTGCGAAGAAAGTGAAGTGGAGATGGGCGGTCACCTAGCTTGACGAACAGTTGGAGGGTGGATGACAAATGTACTACATTGGATTCATGGGAAAAATAAACGAGCGAGACGATGTCCAAATGCAAGATTGGTGGATAAAATCAAGCTATTTTCAGGAGCTACATGGATGAGGGTAGCAGCAGACCGAGACATGCGGAAAGAAAAGGGGAAGCCTTCATCCAACAGTGGATAGAAAACGGCTGAATATGATATATATACATAAAGGTCATTGAGTTCCATAGTATAGGGAAGCGTAAACAAATGTGTGCGTCTCTTGTTAGTGTACTTGCGAGGCAATGTATCCTATATCTCAACATTGAAATATTTTATATTGCTTAAGAGATATATTATTGTTGAGATATCTTAATTTTTGTCTCAGTGGAATGAAGCGTAATATATTGTTCTATTTATTCATATGTTATTAGTTGCTGGATTTCGTTTCGCTCAAAAGCTAATCAAGCTCAAATTCATTTTTCCTTTATCCTCAGTACTGAATTTAGCCAGTAAGATTCATTGATTTATAAGTGTGACAGGTTAGATCTGTATTATAGATATTCAAGGATATCAAACTGAAATTGTTGGTTTTTTTGGGTCCTGACAATAATGGTTGGATGTTCGTTGGGGAAACAACTTAAATTATATGTGGTCTGCGTTAAACTATAATTTGTCTCGTGCCGTAAGAACGTCAGTGGCGGCAACAGTGGTCATACTTTTTGGAGGCTTTCCCTTACCAAGCTGTTCATGCGCTGTCAGAATGGGAATAAAATTTACCCGCAAACAGGCAGAATGTTATTTCATACTGCAGACCTATGAGCCACCAAACATTAATTTTACATTTGTTTTACTTTCTGTTCCTGATTTATACCCACACCTACATAGTAAGAAATGGTTGGGTTAAATCAATACATCTATTGGTTACCATGTTGCATTAAAATTTGGCACATGTCTACTATTGAAACAGTTAATTATATTACTAACTCAATGGCTTATGTACACCATGGTAGCTGGGGTGTTACTAACACCACATTGTGTGTATACACATAAAAAATAACCGTGGCGTTGTTTCTATTTCCACATCTCTTCGTTCATCCTCCTAGTTCTTTATTACAGCCATGGGGTTAGTTTAACCCCGCTCAACACTCTCCTTGTGTCAAATCAGTAACGCCATGTATATGTTAACAGCAGCATCGGACCCTTGGTGTTAAAACAAGAAGCTAAAATAACAGTCATGGGGGATCACTGCTCTGTGTTAAAATTCAGTTGATTTAACACTATCATTTTTGGTGTGTAGAATTTCAGGACAACTATAATGAAAATGGCAACTTTTGGCACTTACGCCTGACAAGTTCAAAATCTATTCCAAGCATCTCAGCGATTTCAGAAACCTATAAATATGCATCAATGGCGCTATTGTAGGGCAGTTTTTATGTGATTTACATCCACTCGAAGCGTTATGGGGACGCCATATTTGAAACTGACGGCTTCACACATAAGTCTGGCAAGTTTAAAATTATTGCAATCAACTCAGCGACCTCGCGAATCAATAAAGAGACACAAGTATTGCTTCTGTCGAAATCTTTGTACGTGACCGTTACAGAGGACTATCTTGGAAAATGGCTGCCACGCCTACCCGTAGAAAGGGACAACATCTGTCCCGACCTTCTGCGATTTCTCATGACCTATAGTTACTGGCCTGAAAAGGTATATGGAAGATAAATATCTTTTCCCACAAATCTATTCTACAATTATGTGGATTGAGAAAGTAAAATTTCGTATTTCTTGAACAGCTCACGCTATTCATTTGTTCAATGTGAGAGAACGGTGCAGATAAAGTAATTATGATTGCTTCATTCTGTTTATGAAGAATACTAGAGTAACATTTATTTCGGAGTGTTTTTTTACGTATGATCAACAGTTTTTTCCGTAAAACTGAAACAATATATAAAACACTTTAGAAAATTACCTTTTAATGTTTAACCCTGTCATGGGACACTGTTTGTGGAAACAAATTGCAGGTAATGATATGATAGGCATGTTATATGTAATTCTCATTTCTGCATACATTTCCGGATCTGTTGCATGAAATTATCAGATTTAAAATAATTTCTACTTTGGGCAGTTTTGTTCAGCCGCCATTTTGAATTTGCAATATTGGTTAAACTGAACAAAGCATGTGACGAAATTTAGTTACATACTAAAATAACTATACTATGAATTTATCGACATGCCAGTAATTAATATTATACTATATACAATAAAAAAAACTGTGAGAACAAATATAACATATTACATAAGCTGTGTAATCCAATAACAATATCTCAAATAATAATGATAATAAACAAATTAAAATTATACTAATAAAATGTATTAAATGATAATAAAGGAAAAGAAGACTCAACCAATATAGATTCCACAATTCATTGTTATATCTTAAATAGCAACGAGCTCGCATAATACAGTAGCGGTTTTATCCATTACTGTAGTGTTATAAAGTCGGAATTTATATCGAATTACACGTGAACAAACTGAATTGTAAATGTCAAGGTGATAGTATTTATAGCATCCATGTGTGTGAAAATTCCCTTAACATCTTCGACAAAGGATACAAATATTACAAAAATAAGGAATAAAAAGTAGTAAATTACAAAAGGAAAATTCGCCTTTTAACTAAAATGTGAAAGAAAATTGTAAGTTTCATTCGTGTTTTATGTGCATTCGTGCCAACCATATTGAATAATGTTGGAGATCATGGGATTCTTTACCACACCAGGACAAGCTCTGCCAATGTCCCACAGTAATTTAGAAAACATTTCTTGAAGAGTATATATTATACATAAAAGGTTTAGCCTGAGCATCCATGCACCTATGTATGACTACACAACGGTAATTGCGTTGCACATATCGAGAACATTCTTCAGCTCTATCCAATCCTTTTCTATATGTTGTGTGTGCTTCAAAGGTTGCAGTCAGGTATGGTCAGGGGCTTGTGTCACTGGTGGAACATTGGAGAAGGACCATAGAGTGTGATGGTATGTACTTCGATGAATAGTCATATGTTCTACGGGGGGAGGCGAGTGCTGCAGATTATCCATGAAAACGCTACGAACATATGACTCACTCTGGTATGATGCATGTTTAAAACACTTAAAGGCGAAGTCCTTTAGATTCGCAACATAATTTGCAAAAACCCTTATCCAGTTGTTATTTTCGCTTAATATCCCTTTTGCCATAGTGACTTTGACTTTACGGTGACATTGTCACAAAATAAGTCATGGTTCGAGACACAATGATGTAAAAAGTGTCGGTTTAGGAAATCACAATTAAAGAGTACACAGTGTATTAAATTATTTAAACATTGTGTACTATTGGCAAATGCAGATGAAAGGAAATATCTATGCTTACCCTATTTAAGCACTTAATTCCTAAACAATATAGTTCTAGGATGTCAAAACCTCCTGATCATACAAACTGCGTAAATGGATGCATAGGATACAACTTAGATTGTGTTTTGGTACACCAACCCCATTTATGTTATTAAATATTTAAATATTACGTGAATTTCGACGATGTCACCGCTGTTTTGCCTGTCTTGAAACCCGAAATTCTGCATATTTTGATTGTTTTTTTTCGAATTCACATCTTTATTATGTTGATATAAACAACCACCTCTCTAAGTTTGCTACACTATTTAAATGTCACATTTTATATGTAAAAGTTTGGAAAGCAATAAAAAATTACTAAACCTTCGCACAACGTTAAGTAAAATCATAATAAAGGGTATATTGCCCACGAGACGAAATTATCTTGCCTAAATTGCGTCTCGTCTCGAAAAGCCTTATATATATTTATATATTACGGGAGTTCTGTCTCATCTCGTTCTGAATAACTACTAACGAAACTGATTGCGTAAATAGAAAACATTCTATTTTGACAAGAATTAGGTTAAAAACTAGCATGATTGGTTCAGTGGTCATGAAGAAAGTATTCAAATAAATAAAGAGGAGGCAATTTTATATTTTTTTTAAATTTATGCTATTTCATATTTTCTAAGCGAAATCCATATTTATGTGCACCTATGTAAATATGTTAGTACCGTTACCTTGTCATATTGCGACAGTGCCATACTTTAAGTGATTCTAATATGTTAACTATTTTTTGGAATTTTTAAGTTTTACAATTGCAAAGACGTATATACCATACTATTCTACAATAACAATTTTAGGTCCAAAAATATTTTCGTTTTCACACAAAATATGATTTGATTTTTTTATTGAAATTGTAATGTCTAATCCGATTTACGTCCGTAAGAAAAATTGCAAGCTTTGAAATATACAAACTCTTTAAGAACAAATCACATTTTTTACACAATACAAATCAATTTACAATATACTGTATATCTGAGTAAAGATGTAAGGGCGAAACGTAATATAATCTGTATAACAATCACACATAAGTGTGTAAAGTTTTTTGCGAATGGTATGTCTGTTACGTTCGAATGACTCATAGAAGTAGCTCACATAAGAAACGTACATGAAGAAAACTGAGATTACCTTTCTGTCAGAGTTAATAAAGGGGAGAGGAATGTAAATAATCCGTAACATATTTACTTGTAATTACGATTATTTGGAAAAAAACAAGTTATTCAACTCAGCCATGTAGAAAATGAGTTTTTTGAAACCAGGTATAGAGTTTATGCAAAACGCCATTCAGAATATGAGGGTTTGTTATTAAATGTGGGAACTTCAATTTTGGACTGGCTTAGAACTTCCATACTGACTTCCTCGCGATTTCTTCCTTTTTCTGGGGTCGGCGAGAGTTTATTTGAACCTAGGAAAATGGAAGGATGTGGATTCAGCCAAATCATAGGCGTGGCAGGTAGTATGTAAACTTCTCACTTTTGTCATTGATTTTCATTTATTAACAGCAATTTTTACATATATGGGTTATGCAAGTATACAGCAGTGGATGGACGTATCAAAATCTATTTTAAAAGTACTATAACTTCACGCGCTTGTATGACTGAGAGAAAATGTTAAAATGTTATTTATGGTCATAATGGTTGCTGCTGGTATCAAACTCAAACCTCCTGACTGTGAAGCCATTTCTCTTCCAGCGGAGCTATAACCAATCTGTTTACCATTTCTATATGTAATATAAAAATTTTCAGTGCAATTTCCTAGTCCAAAATTGTTAGTGTTATATCAGTCCAAACAACATTATATCAGTTCAAATTATCTGCCTCTAAAAGACAAAAGGTAGTAATTTTCATAATCACTGTTTAATATTGGAGTACGTATATAAAAATGCAACAATTTAATGTGATTTTAAAAAGTAGTGTCTTTGAAGAGCTGCAGTCTGTAACGTACAAGTTAACAGTGGTTAATCCTCGTTAAATAAATATTAAAAGCATACATACTGAATACTTATAATAGACTTTAAAACTTAATTATGTTTCATACTTGAGGCTCCGTGGTGTACGCCCATACGGTAAATTTTCAATGTACTTTCATAAGCCAATTCATTTTAGAGTACTGTCTTCAATCTTCTGACCTGAAATATATTTTTGTAAATATTATAACATCCTTCCAGGTGTTCACAATGTCAAAATATGATGTTCCAGTAGAAAAGCTATATCATACCACTCGCTCTGGTATTGCATGGTTTCTCGACGCACAAATATATAATATTTTGGTGTCTGATGAATTGGAAGACGAAGATGTTCGTCGAATCGATACAAGTTCTAGAAGGTGTAAATTTCCTGAGGAGAATGAAAATATCAAATTTTATAATTACTATAGTCATAGTGCATGCATCACAGAGTGTATTGTTGATGCTCACATGCGCATTTGTAATTGTACATATTCTAATGTACAAGTAAGGAAAGGTAAGAAACATGCTTAGAGTGTAACGTGTGTGTTGTTGATTGTAGTATTTAAAAGTGTTTTCCCATCGCATTATTATCCAGCTATTTTACACCTTTCCTGTAGTTTAATTTTCAAAGTATGTGACGGCTTGAAGTAAATAAGGCGTTGTTGTTAACATTGCATTTTTTTTCAGGACTGACAATACACATATGATATACTATACAATATATACCTATAATATGTATTAAAATCGAAGTCCAAAAACATTAAATAGTGCTTGTATTGGGTGTTTGTTAATATATGGTGAGGTGTAGTGTTTTATAGCGAAATTCAATTTTAAACAGTTTTTTCTCTCGCAAGTTGGGAAGTACCACTTACTGTTTTGTTTTATTCATATCCAATTATTACATATCTGCACAATTAAATACTAACAATATTGTCATTATTAGTATTAATAATATCGATATTCAAGATGTTACTTATCAACATCATCGTCCTGTAAGCGAAATCTTGAGTATCGTAATTACTTATTTGTTTTCTTAATGGTTGTCTACAAATATCTTTCTTTAATGCAACAACTGCATATCATAGGTAGTTTACATACTACTACAGTACACTACCGTTATGAAACAATTTATATTAGCTTCCAATCGAAAGTAAGGAAATCGATAAAATACTCACAATACAATTAATAAAATAGAAGTAACATATCAAATATAATTTGTCTGTGAGGTCACAAAGACCTAGGAAAAGGTGACAGAGCAAATATTGCAGCCACACTAATTATTTCCTCCTCTGTGGCAATAAAATATACCTGAAAAGTACACATGAGAGCACAGTCATTCGAGCAACATGGGGAACGAACGGAGGAGTGAATATCATGTAAAGACTAAAAAAACTCATGATACTAGTTAATGGTTAAATATCTGGCATACACATTTAAAGAATCAAAAATAATAGTGGTAATCTGGAAGCTCAATATCACACACTAATTACTCATTACTCCAGAGCTTAGCAGGAAACTTAAATAAGGACGTTGAATATTATAGCTCCTTTCCTTTCATAATATATCTAGAAAATCGAATGATGTGTTCTTGTGGCGCATTTCTCTTACAACCAATATGCACACGCCGATGAAACAATACCAAAACAAATGAAAATTTGACATTCATTTACGCAGACGAAGGTTTTGGTTTAACAGAAAATATCGAGAAGGCACAAATATTTATGTTTTGCTTCCGACGGCATTCTATTATTGTCTATCAAAAAACAAAACAAGGATTTGTATTACATAGTTAAGAGTTACAACGGGGAATTCGTATTTTAGTTTCATATATCGTAATAGGCGAAGTGTGGTTTAAAATTAAATTAAATTTTCTTAAATTAAAATCACAATATTTAAATTACTGCATATTTTAATAGTAGATGTCAAATATTACGACGCCCGTATTTCTTGTTTCCTCTTTGACAGAGCCAGAGAGCACTGATAATCATAATCAAGTGAAATAAAATCACATCTATGTGAATATATATATATATATACATATATTATATTCCTTCAACGCTCCACCCAGTTCAAATTTAAACAACATAGAAGTGCAGTCAGGCAAATTTTGCAGATTTCGCACGCCACAAGTGAATACTAGACATCACATCCTGAAATGCTATTTCTTTTAAATTTTGCTGTACATTCTTTTTCATAAAGTTTACTATCAAGAAACAAATATTCCATTTTTATGATTGAATAATTTTGTTTGAACCGAAACAAAATCTTTTGGACGTTTGCGACATTATGAGGCTGTAATGAATGCTGAAAATGGAAAATGCTTAAATGAGTGCAATAAAATGTCACAATACTCATTATTTTTAAATATTTTAATCCATATTCTAAAAAAAATGTAATCCACGATCAAACAAGACAAGTTTGCTCACTATTATATACATGTATATATACATTACCATGTACTCTTACACAAGAGTACATGGTATACACAGTTAATACACAGTTAATTAAACTGAGCATTTCTATAGTGTCAGCATCACATGTATGTTGCTGTGTCTATATTGGACAGATTTTTTTTTATATAACTAAATCCACATTTCAAACATATCTACCTATATTTACAATGATGTAACTGTAAAAAATATAATTAAGAACAACTTATAAACACATCATAGACGAGTCATATATATATATATTGGAGTGTTGAGAGAAAAAAGGTATATCACAAATATAATTGAAAATATTTAAAGGTAGTTATAGGTAAAAATTAGCCCTGCAATCAAAGTATATAAAACGAACATTCACGTCTATGTAGAAACAAGTAATGTCATTAGTAGAAAGGAGAACATATTGTATTTGAGTATATTACATCAGAACTACTTCAATACAACCACGAGAAATCATAATCGATAGGGCTCCCAACAAACATGAAAATACATTTGAAAAGTAAAATAATGAAGAACTATTTTTGAAATGTGCCCCCTACAAGGTTAAAATGAGGCAGTTGTCACCGTAAAACGGACCAAGAAGATTCCTTCTCACCTGGAGGTAACAGCAACACATTAGATGAAACAATCAAAGATGTTTTCCCCTTCCTTGAGAGAGATGAAACATTTCCAGAACGTAACTACCAATGTTCATAATTCTTAATTATTGTGAATCTTCTAAGAGACTTTCCTTTAGAAATATTTTATGGTCAAAACAAGTATTAGAAAAGAAAGTGAAACATCCAGGAGACGTGAGTACCAGAAGGACACAAATGAAATACATTTCATCTCATTCCTTTTTGACCTAAGACCTTTCTTCAAATCCTGTTCCCAAAATTCAATTCATATTTTGTAATTACCTTCCTGTCATCTATGGGAACCCAAGGATTTTCATACTTACAGTAAGAACCATTCCTACAGCTCATGTACTTCAATTAGAAACCTAGAGCCCATTCTGAGCAAGACACGAATATCAAAATTCTATAAAACCAGAAAGAATATAGTATCATGAGGCCAGTTTGGTTTTACCACCAACCCGGTTAC
This sequence comes from Lepisma saccharinum, assembly GCA_022664845.1. Lineage (NCBI taxonomy): Eukaryota > Metazoa > Arthropoda > Insecta > Zygentoma > Lepismatidae > Lepisma > Lepisma saccharinum. Next base: position 31,421 of record JAGDQP010012540.1, read on the forward strand.
ATCATAACGAACAGTTTAGTTTACTATTAACTCGTGTGTGTTAAAAGTGAACTAACTATTATTTTACTTAGTGTGTTACTCCTTCGAAAATCAGAACATTCTTGTATTATCAATGAACTATTTTACCATCACGTACTTTAGTATATTTGCTGTCAATCGAAATGCTAGAAGAATAACAAGAAAATGCGAGAGTTATTGACAGTATTAAGCGACATTTCGTTTCTACATGAAAACTTGAAGATATATACATCTCCAATGCTTATATGAAAAGATATGTGAACTACAGGGTTTGATTCCTAAGTTTAAACACCTTACATATTGCTTAATACACTCTAAATTCTGGTCGACTAATTGATAGGCTAATTGCTATGCAAGTCGTTAATTTTTAAATACAATAGTAAAATGTCCCTTCTCATTTTCAATATCCTAAGAGCATGTTCGCCCATCCTCACTTAGTAGTTAGGTATTTATTGATTCTCCTGTGATCTTTCTTCTTGAAAAGGAACGTAAGGCAATCCAAGTGTATTAATATGTCTACAAAAGTGCTTTTATGTTGTCGTCCATTTAATGACGAATGCATATCTGTATGCTATGTCCCCCCGTAAACAGGAAATTACGGCAAATTATTGTGACTTAAATCCGAGACATACAATGAAACATCGAAAGAAAACACACACATACACACACACACATATATATATATACATATATATATATATATATATATATATATATATATATATATATATATATAGATATAGATAGATAGATAGATAGATAGATAGATATGAGCCAATATGATCCGGTAACATTAAAAACTGAACATAACGTAACGCTGCAGAAAGGACGTTTGCATCATGCTTGAATCTTTAATGAAGCATGATGATTAAAGACCTTTGAGTGAAACCCCACAACGGCTGCCGAATTGAAATATTCAAGGGTAACCGAATTTTGATACTGATCCGAAAATTGGATATGAACCCTGTTTTTATATAATTTTATGTAATTGTAGTTATGCTGTTATCTTTAGATCAAGCCAAATCATAACATTTGTAAACAAATATAACCGATTTATAGATGTTATTCACATTGATGTACCATTGAGGAATACCAGTCCGAAATAATCGAAACAAATATTCAAAGTGCGAAATCCTTAAAGATTTCCAGGAAACTTCCATGCCAGCCAGGACTCGGCGAATAGATTACTAATTCAGACTTGTTGTTAATGTTAACATTTTAAACCGAACAACTGTACTTCACACATCCTGAATTATAGTTTTAGCTTTCTAGAAGTACGAATACAGATATCCTCCAATCATTAAATAATGGATTGGCAACTAACTCTGCTTGCATTAGCAAGCGAAAATTACACATGTAGTTGCGAATAAACAGTATCACTGCCTTTTCTTAATCGTCCGGTGCTGTAGTATTAAAGTTAAATTTCCGAAGCCGAAACCATTCTACTTTTGCCAGATATTGAGTGATAATTCGGTACTAATAATGCAAACGTTTTATCGCCAATTATAGGTTTCTTCATATAATTCACAACTGAATTGTTTCTTAAAGAATGACTTTAATTTCTCCATGATTCAACAACATCTCGCCTTAACCTCAGTTCTCATTTAGCATCAATTCCTGCTTGTCCATAATATTAAAATCAACGTCACGTATATGATATTTCGCTGATTGGTGTACAGTATTACGAATCATTTTATCATTATGTTTCTTTCTACACGGACAAATTGTGTATCACTTCCATCCGGTTGATGTATATTTATAAGGAAGCACCTGTCTATACGATACAATTTTAATAAATGCTCGTCTCAGAGAAGTTCAAATATCTTCCAACAATAAAGCGAGTTAATGTTCCTTGATATTTATATGGAATGTGCTGATAATTATAATGGACTATTACTAATGCACTAAAATATTGACGGAAATTCGATTTAGATGGCTTTCCAATTAAAGATCTTACTTTAAGGTAGTAAAACTCTTAGTAGCAAAAGTATCAGATAAACATTAATGTTTAACAGTTAAAAGGTAGCAATATAAGTGAAGTTTACAAAAAATAAGTTCGTTTTCTGGAATCTGAAAAACAAAGTAAGTAAAATAAATTTCCACCAATCGGAGCATTCGATCAAGTCGTATGCCCTGTACCGGTTGTGACCGCCTGCTGCTTGAATTAGAATTCTTATGTTGAAGGCCTTTTGGCGTCTATGGCTTAGGTTATGTCGATGATGATTTTAATGAAGAAAGTGGGAGGAGCACCTCGAGAAAACATAAGGACAACGTGTTTGTCCACCCCAAAGCCTAGATGGGATGAACTGGGATCTATCTGACTTCCCGGAGGTTAACGCTCTACCAACTAGCCACCGCGGTCCCATTCGTATGCTGATAACAACTAATAGTATTTATTGTTGGTGGTGTAGATTTTTAACGTTTTTTACACTGTATAACGCTCCGTTTTCTTTAAATAAGTTGATAATATTTGTCTTAAAATTAATTAACTTTACAAATCTATGTACAACATTTTTTCATAATACTAAACTATTTATACGTAGTAATATTAAAAACGAATTACTTTACAAACTGCTCTTCGCTAATTATTTCCCTAATTTTGTAGTTTTATTTTTACGGCAGAACTAACATTAAATTTAGCCTGTAATAATTTATGAAATGTGTAAAGCTAGATATTATTAGCAGTCTCTCAAATTTAACACATTTTTGGTAGCATATACACCAAAATTCACCTTTTAGAAGCAAAACCAAATATATCCAAAACGCCCTTTAACTATGTTTAAAATTAAGGTAAAACAATTATTACATGTATGTGTTCTAGTTTTATACCTCAAAAAAGAGGAGAAAATACCCATAATATATGATATTTACGACCTTAAATTTTCTCTTCGCCCCTCTGTAAAATTTCCTGGAGTGGAAATTTCATTTTTGCTTTAACCCCCCCTCCTTATTTTATACTGTATGTCTACCTCCAAAAAGTATTATCAGTTACTTATCTACTGTTTACACATGTCAGTAAACTTATTTAGATAAAGAAAATACCTCACTGAAGAAGAGACACGTCTTCTTGTATTCGCATGCATAATATATAATTAGGCTTCAGAAAATATGCTAGTTAGGTAATGTTCGGTTATCTATGAGGATGTATCTTTCATATTATTTTACTTTACGTTTACTAAATAAGATAAGTTTTAATTAATTCCCCCAGCTCATTTTACGCAAGCAAACTCCAATAAGATTTAAGTTCCAAAATGTATTGCCTGTAAAGTTAAATACGCATCAATTTATTTCAGTGATACATATCATATAGTACGTTTTTTTTCAAGGAAGGCATTCTAGAATAACCTAAATTGATATTTATAAATATTTATAATTGGTAAAAATTAACGTACATTCTCAAATCAGTATACTTGTCGTAATAAATATATGAAATTAGATAATTATATGTATGCAATGTGCTGAAGTCGAAAGCGATGTACGTGGTTTGTTGAATTCAAGAAATAGTAAACTGCATCGCTATAACTACCTATTTAATCTATTGTATCTACCTAATCAGGATTTTCAGTGTCCAATTTTTGTTCGTAAGTTATTCTTTTTTAGCTGTGCAATAACTTAATTTGTTCTTAAACATTATATCTCATATTTTAAAATTTTTCGTCGATATTATTTTAAAATGTTAAATAAAACAATCACGTTACTTAGCGTTGAAATGCCATTTACAACTGTAGTTCGAGATCTAAAAGAAATAAAGAATCTATTTAGTATTTCTGATAACACTGTAATGAAGATCCAAGGGCGAATAGATCGCATAGTTGACAACGCGCAAAATTTAAGAGTTATTTAAATTCAGCGGCATGTTGTTCCATATTTCACGCTTACGAAAATGCGTAAGAAAAGAATGCGAAACACTTTGATAAATACCAATTAAACTGGACTGCATTTTCTCTTAGCAATTCTACCTCTATTTCTGTTCCAAGTATGTATCGCGGGATACTTTATTTCACATTCGAGATCATTGTCTACTCACTTCTACATTCCTCTATGAATTTCCTTTTTAAATACTAACTCTGCGCGGTTAAAGTGCATCATTTACAGGTGAGTGTGTGTTGTTTCTTTCGTAATATCATCTAGTACCACGAGATAAGCTAACTGAGATTAACTTTTCTTTGTACAAGTTTATGTTAAATATCCCGATAGCATCCTTATTACTTAATATCAGGCTTTCATTCTTTTTAATGCATTAATGTGCTAGATATGTAAATAAAGGACTGAGGTGAAAAATATCAAAACTAAATTAATTTCGCTTCTGTGATATGCGTCTCATTAAAACTGTACTGCATATTTTGAAGGTCATACCTAAACGAGTATGAATCTGCAGTGTAACAGCCGTGGATGTCTTAATTGGGTAGCAGCCAGTCTAAGTAGCAGTTTTTCATGGAGGGTTAAGGGTTGGAGATGGTGGATGAAGTCCTTGGAAAATAATGTAGTTGAATGTTATGTGTAACTCGCGAAGTGTGGGGAAAACTAATTTCAAATATTACAACAAGATAATAGCAGGTAAGCTTTAAGCCGCACTAGTGTGTATTGCAGATAGGCGCACTTCAAAGACCAAAACTCACAGGTAGTCGAGCAGGAATGTTTCGTGCAGTGTTTCGATAGGTATTCTACGGTGGTTTATGATGTCGATATCGTCAAAGCGGATGAATTGTTAGAACATGACAGAAGATTGCCATTACGCCAAATTTCCACTCATCACTCCTCTGAACTCAGGCACCACATTGAGAGTGATGGACTAAAATGCTTCGTTTGTGTACCAAGTAGATACCAAGGAATGTGACATAAAAGCAGTTGCAACGATGAGTAGAGGTTCATTATATAGTTCGAATGTCAAAATCGATTCTCAATTTCCTGACGTCACTCGTGACGAGTGATGAAACATATGTATGTATTTACAACTCTATCCTTGAACAGTTCATGGACGTTCTCTTCAACTGCCATTCTCAACTGTTCACCAGATATGGCAAACTGTACTTGCTCCTTCAACGCGCCGTCAACCACTTGTGCAATCATCGGCTGCCCAACTGCAGATTCACACTCCCTTACGTACGAGCTTCAAAACATCAAATACGGAATTAATACTACGTATACCTCGAAAAGAGAATAAAGACAGTCTTGAAACAATTCAGTCAGTAGTATCGCAGTGTTCTCCTAAAAGCAAGCTGAATATGGAAATATGCTCAAACTTGAAGGTGTACAAGTATCGAATAGCGGTATTGTATGCATATGGAATTAAACTAAAATTCAACGTATCCGCTACTGAGGTCCAAACATGCTAACCAGCGGGAGAATAAATCGTCCATACCGATCGATTACATATATAAATTTACTTAATTTGTATATTAACAGTAGTTATGATATGAATTGTAGTACGGGGAAAAGAACAAGATATAAGTAGTAAATTAGTATTGAAAGAAAAAAAACTGGGACATTTAGGATAGTATGTATAATATGTTTTTCTTATTAGTAATTATTTGCAGTACAGTAAGCTACGCAATGAGTAGAATTATTCATTTGTGAAAACATGTCTTATTCTTAAAGCATTTTAAAGAGACAATTTGGAATATATTCTCAATTCTAATATAAAAAATGAACAGTCCACCACTTGAAACAATTGTATTCACTTATTTATATTTTATTGTTTATTGCAGGATATCATAAGCTTTGTGATGAGGAAGGTTTTAAATGCCTGAAAAGTAATCCAGGTAATGATGAAAGCTACAACACAACATTATTAACTATCAAAGCGTATTAAATAACCGTTTATAGTCTTAATCTTTAAATGAACCAAAATGAAAAAAAAAAGTTTTTTAAGTCGTGTATCCCACATAGCAATGTAACGGAAATATGGAATATATCATTACATATATACTCTTTATGATGGCTAATCTAGTTTACATGCCTTGTTTAAATACAAATATCGGCATATGCATAGTGTAACATTGCAACAAAAATAGCCATAAAGATTACACGCCTGAAATAGATTTAAACAGTAAAACTATTTACACAATTTTAATTTCTGTAAGGAATATGCCATTTATTATAAAAGGTGTAAGTAAATTAGAACTGTGTTCATTTTTTTAATACAACTCGTTTCCAAATATACGTTTAATTTTATTGTTTTGGATCCCATGATTCTCTCATAACATACATCGTGAGGGGATCTTGGTTGAAGTTAAATTACAATGCACATGATCCAATCATTATGATAAAATTTTCAACGACATTTATTAGCAAAATGTCAGATATATTTTGCGAAAATCTAGAAATAACATTGCTAACATAATTAATTTACAATTCCATATGCAACAGTTATTCTCATGCCAATGATAAAATATTCAAAAGAACGACGTGAACATGCTGTAAAAGTGTCCTTACAACTTGTAATGATAAATGAAATTGTATGTGTATTGGAACACGCCTATATAAATTAAAATTATATAGGATATTACATTATTAAGGAACTTAGAAATAAATTAATTCATCCTCTCCTCATTTTAAATAGTTCGAGGTCAGCCATTTATAACGAAATGATTACCTTATTTCCACAGGCTTATTGCTGTAATAATACGTGATATATCTCCTCCATGTTCAATAATATAATCCATAGAGCTCTCTTTAATGTTTAATTCTGGCATTTAGTTTCAGAACTCGTTCCACGTACTTTTCTCAAATAAATCTAACTGACAAGAATTAAACTTTAAGTGTACATTGATCTCTTGTGCGTATCTTAATGTCTCGCAACTTCCCAGTTTTAGGACAAACAAATGCAATTTGTGTATCTCGGAATAAATATAAAAAGGCAGCAAATGCGGTGATTTTATCTATGCGGTCTTTCTATATACATTCTACTACTATGGCTTTTGGTAAGGTTGCCGTAATTCACCTTAAAGTAATTAATATTGGAAATACCTGGCTTCAGTAGTGTCATTTTCAAAATCTTTTGCATTGTGTACAAATATGTCATGCAGTTCGAATACGAACAATTCTCCCTTTTCGTGGTCGCACATCTTCAACTCAAAGATTTTAAAGTGAAGTTCCCGCTTCAACCAAGAAGTAATTGCTTTATCAAACGGATATAGAATGTAAAATATATAGATAAATAATGGATGAGAGGTCCCTGGCGGCAGAATATTTGCAATCAAGGTTACTTAATCTTTGTAAAAACACAATTTCAGTATTGTTGCAGTAAATACTTAGCTTAGCATGCAACAATTCACTATGCATTTGCAGACATGTACTGTTAGGCACAGGAATTTATTGGACAAGACAAATATACTTTTATCTTGTACGACAAACAAATACCTAGAGTGGTTCACCCCGTATTTCATTCGTATATGCAATAAAGGAAGTGCTTGGCTAGATATGGAAATAACAAAATATTTGTTTCAAAGCATTCATCATATCTTCTCAATCCACTGCTTCTGATAAATATTACAACGTCCTGGAATCTCTTATAGCTATCGAGATAGCCTCACATCTAATATGTACAAAAACATTTTTTTTTCTCGAGATGTTCGTGCCTAATCATAGTTACTACTAAATTTTGCCAGCAATTTATGAAGCAGTCTATTTTCGTATTTAGAATATATGTGTCTTTCAGCCTTCGTAACAATTCCTCTTACATATACTATGCTAATTTCCTTTCAAGTATTTTCTTGACATTTCACACGGATAAACTTAATATCGGTACTAGTCCATTGTTAGTGGTGGATAATTTTATAGCACGAGCTGGGAGGAAAACATCAAAAATATTAAAATTAAAGTTATCATTTATTTTTGCATGTGTGTTACCTGCCTAGCAATGCTCCGCCACATCTTTCTCTTCGTGAGAATAAATTGGTCTACGTTGAACCAAGTTTTGGACTTGAAAGCATTATTGGGGAAAGATGGAAATGTAATGGGATTATTCAACAGCCGATCGATTATTTAATTTATGTACCTGATGGCATCAGATGAAAAAGTGCATTTACGTATGATTTGGGGTTCCGAAATTAACTTTATCAGCCAGTAAGAATGGATCTCAGCAGCATTATAATCTGAGTCCTTATAGATAATTATATCCAGCTATTTTCCAGATTCCCAAAATATTTACTTGAACTGATGCCTTGTTACATTCCCTTTTCAACATTGCATTCAAATACGTAATCGATACTTGTAAGACCAAACAAGAAGACAAAGGAAACTAAACGTGAACGGTTAAACGAAACTAATGGAGATTTAAAGATTCATTTTCAAGTAATGCCATGTCATAGTAGAAGCCCACGATAAGATAGATCTTGATGTGAATGTAGACAAAAGAAAATATATGAAAAATACGGCGGAAATACGAGGAATGTAAATGCAATTTGATTTTTCGTATACGCCTTCAAACTTATTTGCCTCTTTCTATCTTTCTATTTATCTATCTCCCTCTCTCTTCCCATCATTCTCTCTCTCTCTTTCTCTTTTATCTCAAACACCCATTTACTCCCATGTATTTAATTTTGCAAAACCTCAATGGTTTCCAGGTTAAAAAAGATCCTAGCAGTGTGTTGTCAATATGTAGTACTTGCAGCGAGTAGAACCATATTTTCAATGGACATCCTTTCTTCCTTCCCTGTACGCTTCCTAACAGAAGGACCGAAAATATTAAGGACAACATAGAACTGTAACATTTAAAAATAAGACCATAGATAAAAGAAAAGTCTTAAATATTTTGGATTCTATGTGGAAAGCAAAATCGATTCAAGAGAAGAAACAAATTTCGTTATCATCATTCAAAACATATTTCTATTCAGTAAAGGGAGATCTGATTTCGCGATTATTATCCAGAATTCTTAAGTTCAAAACCAGTTATCGAATAGTTATTTAGGTTCGGTTGCAAACGTTGGAGTAGAACCGTGGCAGTAGATTATTCAAATTATATATTTTAAAACCATGGTTATGGTGAACATACAGCCATCAACATAATAAACTGACCCGTTAATCTAGTATATTACGTAAGAAGAGTATACACTAACTTGTGGAATGACGTATTCCATATTGAGATGTAATGATATGACGTAAAAATAAAACAAAATTCGAAACGGGAGATAAGATACAGCTCGCAAGTGGGAAAATCACGACAACAATTGGTCATAACGAAACAGAGGTCACTCTATGAAAACTTTGAACATTAAACATATTTAAAATAATCTTAAATTTTGTAGAAAATTGTTGGAATTAAATCTAAATAATCGGCACGGAAAATTAGTTGTAAAATATCAAATAATTTGTATCCTTTCTCATTGCATGATACCCGAAAAATTTCCTCTGCTAAAAATCTCAGAATGTAGTGGAGTATCTGAGCTTCATAACTAGCAACCGATTGTCTAACGAAAAAAGTCGGAGATATGCAAGTGTTAACCACGTTGTAAAGGTCCACCGAGTACACGTTACATGTGAAATATCTCGCTTGAATGGGGCGTGAAAACCTTTTGAAGATCCGAACAATGCACGCAACGAAACACCAGAAATCGTGGACAAAATAGTAAGCTGAGTTTCAATGTTTATGAGACTTGGTATATAGATTTAAAAGGTTTCTGAGTAAGAATCTGAAATCACATTTGTAAAATTCAAAATAACGGATCGATCATGGCGCACACAAATTACAAAAAAAGCTATGGATCTGGAATAAGGATACACAGGGATACTCGACGTCACTAATTATGAATCTGGTACTAAATTTATAAAAATTAAAAATGGAAGATCCAAAATTTCGGACATAAATTGCAAAAATTGTGCACAAAACGGGCATATGTGATGATTACACATGTAGTAGAAAAATACGTATAGTACATAACGGGGCAAGTAGGGGCAACTGGTTCGTGATAGTAAGGATGGAGTTCGTTGTAGTATACAGCAAAGCTTTCAGCTAGAAAATGAGGTTTGCCCACGTATAGTGGTGTTTTGAACTCCTTTGCAATGGCAGTGATAAAATGCGGGTTTTTGATTATAAAATGCGTTATATTTAATCTACTGTCATTGTATTATCACATGATGCTGTTTAATCTTTGACCCCCCCCACAGGTATGCACTCCTATTCGTGTAATATGAAGAGGGAAAGAGTGTTTAGTGACCATTCATAATGGTAGAAGGGATACAAACTGGTGTAGCATAGGCTTTTACAACAAAATACATAAGTACGTGCAATGCTGGATTCCTTCTGCTTGCAGTTCTGTCGAATGGGATCGTCGGAAAAAAATATGTCCTTTACACTTTGAAATGGAACATATGGTACATCATAACCCGCTTTGTACCAGGCGCTTCTAAACAAGGGACTATAGTCAAAAGCGCTGATTTCTGTGTAACTTTGGGGGAGGAGGCACTCAGATATTTTTCGATGGCAGAAACAAATATTGTATATTCACAAAAAGAAAACATATAATATTATACATATAGTCATTGTAAAGGCTTCGCCAGACCCAGCTATTACAGAATTTATTGTTTGTATTACGATAAAAAAACACTAAAACATATTGTGTTCTAACTAATAAGAACAACGTTTCTGATGTTACTACAATATAAACTTAGGTTACTCAGCTTTTTCAAACGTAGTTCATTTTCTGTCCACCTCATTCTTCCGCCGCGATGCTGCTTTATTGGGCAAACGTTGTTTTTCTTCTTTTAATGCTTGGTTCTCGATCTCGACAGTCACGGTTCAAAAAGCTTCTGTCTCACCTACAGTGAGAAAAAGAATATGTGGACAACAAGTTCAACAAAGAGGGAAAGCAGACCTACCACACGCAAAACGTGGCCCATTTTAAAATATCTTACCCGTTTATGATAATTCGGATGCCTTAGGTAGAATACAATAGAAATAACTAGTACTCGATACACCTGCAATGTAACAGGCAACGAAGGAGTGATAACTACGTAAATTGCTCGCAAAAATGTATTTGGAAAACTCCATACTACTCTCGAAAGAAATGTTCTAGGAATCATTGTGTGTACAAGAGCACTCTGCGTGGTGTATTGAAGCAATCCACACTGTGTCAGGCATAAAGGGGGAACAAATAGAGTTGAACAATATTGGAACTGATCATTCTAATTACAAATAGCGTGCGCAAGGTAAAAGGTACTGATACATAGCCAAGCTTACAGGAATGCCATGCTCTAGTGTTGGATACATCATAAAGAAAAATAAAACAATAATTATTGGGGTTCGTTCTGGTCAAATAAGGAAACCAACTGCCCAGAATGAAACTACAATATTCATTCTGTGAACAAAACTCAAAGAATTAGTGATAAAGATTTGGCTACTGCACTTGTCTAATATATTTTACAGATGTGTAGATGCGAACAAAAAAATGGGATTCAGAAGATGTGTAGTCAGAAACAAAACATACATATCAAAATAAAGCACAAGAAAGAAGTTCTAATTGTTCAAGACATACCAATTGGAGTGCCTCGAATTTTGGAAAAAAGGTTTGTTGGTTTTCCTAGGATGAGACTAAGATAAACTTGTATTGTAGTGATGCATATCAGGACGTGTTGGGAATGAAGAATGTAGCTTTCTGAAAACAGAACAATGCTTTCACTTGTAAAAAAAATGGAGGGTCTGTGTGGGTAGATTGTGGTAGTGTGATTACCAATAGAGTGGCCAGTATTCATACCCTAGACACACATCTTCTAAATCCCATTTTTTCCAATGAATTTTTGGTTGCTCAATAAATTACTAACATTAACTTACATACTCTAGAGGAGTGAGATAGTCAAATATTTAGTACTAATTCTTTGAGTTTTCTTCACAGATTGAAGAATATAGGTTTCATTCCAGGCAGTTAGTTTTCTTGGTTGGCTAACACGTATTCTATTCCGCAGTAATAGCTCCGATTTATGTTTCTTGATGATGTATCCAACGGTAAAGCATTACTTCCAACAAGATTGATTAGCATGACACCGTGTGGATTGCTTCAGTACCCTAAGTAGACTGTTCTTGTATATAAAAGGATACCTAGAACATTTATTTAGATAGTAGTCTTGGAGTAACACTGTTTTTTGCGATGAATTTACGTAGTCGTCACTCTTTCGTTGCCTGTTACCTTACAGGTGTATTGAGTTGTAGTTATTTCTATAGTAATTTATCTAAGGGATCCAAATTATCATAAAAGGGCAAGAGATTCCGAAATGGTCCATGTTTTACTTGCGATACAGTGTGAAGGATTTCCTCTTTGTCGAACTTGTCCAACTACTTTTTTTTGCCCGCTGTATATAGTTTCAATATCTATATGTTGAATTATAAACTCAATATTACGGTATTAACGGAAAACAATAATTGCATCCAAACAGCAATTTGAAGGATATATTTCCTAGTACAAGTCTACTCCTACTTTTGTGCGAGTTCTTCTTGTCCCTTATTTTTCTTGTTTACACTTCCTTTTTTAAAATTATGATTGCATATGACAACATCACGATGAATGATCCTTAACCTTCGGAACGCCAAGATAATCTCACGGAACTTAAAGATGAGTCGTTTTCCACCCATCTATATTTCTCGTATCAAATAAAGTACTTGTTCGAAATCAAGGAATTTTAGAGTATGAGTGTATTCATTGTATTGTATGTATTGAATTGTTTTGTATTTATTTATTGTATTGTATTATTTCAAGTAGATACTACAAAATAATGAAAATACAGAAATAAACTAATACATCATATTAACCTTGTAACCATTTGCATGACTGCACAAAAATAACTGTACCATGAGCCTCTTACTTATTTACACATATAAGGTACTACATAAAAACTATCTGAATCGAACGAACTTACTCTCTGTCTCACATGTAAAGCACACTAATCTGTTGTATTCTGATTCTTGCAAATAAAGCGATTACCTTGCTGACCGTATGCGGAGTATATGTCTTTACCACTTCACAAGAAGCATCGTCCATGTTTCTTCGCTTCTTTATTGATAAATTATAAAGTGTAGGTCGTTTGGAAAGAGACGTGTGATCGTTAGAGCCGAGAACAACTTGTTATGTTAAAATAAAATTAAATTTTAAAATAGTTACACAAAACGCCAAGATTTGGTGAAATTGACTTATACTTGATTTTTTTTTAATTATTACACAATGAAAACAAGGGTTTAACGCCATTTTCTCCCATAAGGATTTTGGGCAAGTACGTGAAGAAATTACAGAATTTCACTCTTACATTTAATGACTAATCGACAAGAATTGACTCTATGGGTCATTTTTGACCGGATCTTGGCGTTCCGTGGGATAAACGAAAATAAAATACGTTTCCATGTTTTTGCTTTCATGCTTTGTTCTTTTTCTTACTAAATATTATTTATCGATTTTATGCACGTTACTCCAGAAACAACACAAGCAATGCACGAATTAACTCATTTAGCCAGGTGAGGGATATTATACGTGAAGTAATTTATATAAGCACTGTAGCACACAAATTTTAGTAAGAAATGTATCAATGAAATAGACTTGCCAAAACTTGTACGCTTAGTTGAAGGGGAAAACGAATAATCATGTGCTGTAGAAATAGGAGAATCGACTTCATCATGTCAACTTTGGAGGGCAGCCCACGGGGATCGGCGCCCTTGGATATAATGTTGACTAAAATTAGTTCAAAATGATGCTTTGCATTTTCAAGATATTGTCACACCTGCGCACAAGTCCTTCGTTTCTGGTTAGCAAGGCATGTTCAGTGAAGCGTTTCATAAAATGTTTCCAGTGATGGAAGCAACACACATCTAGTGGTTGAATGAAAGTAGTGGAACCAGAAGGATTTTTATTTTAATCGTAACTCTGTAATCTTGGTAGAGTGCCTTTGACATTAGAGCCCTCCAGGCATCAACAATCACAATGGCCATCTTTGCTAGAAACTTATCTAAGTTAGGTTTGAGGATATTAAAGAAGAAATCACCCACCTTATTTAACTTGTCAGACTGTGAGCATCGTATGAGAATGTTCTAGTAATTGGGAAGTAATGGCTCCGCTAGTTTGAATTTTAGAAGTTTGTTATGAGATTCATAATTAGCGGCGTCGAATATCTATATATATATACCATAATTGCAGATCAATAGTTTGTTTTTGTAATTTGTGTCTGCCATGTTGGATCCGCCATTTTGAATTTTACAAAAGTGTTATCAGCTTTGTACACAGCCACCTTTTAAATCTATATATAAAAAGTCACACACATTGAAACACAGTTTCCAATTTTGCCCACGTTTTCTGGTGTTTCGGGACGCGCATTGTTCAGATCTTCAAATGGTCACCACGAACCCTACAGGCTCCATTCGAGAGAGATATTTCACATGTAACGTGTACTCGGTTTACATTTCTAACAGTATAAATATATATAACACATGATGATCCCCGCATACCACTTCCGCGACTCCACTTGTTAGACGATCGGTTGCTGGTTATGAGGCCGAGCTACTCCACTATGTTATTTCCTATTTAACAACCAACCTTGCATGTGGTAAATGTGAAAATGTGTAAATAAAATTGTAAAAAGTTGATAAATATTGTAAACTCGCTCCTAGCTAAATCCATATAGAAATAATTTATAAGCCAATTGGCCAAAAACTTGTACACGTTCAAATTCATTTGCTTCGCAATTCATTGTAAGCAAATTAATGGCATTTGAAATTTACATGTAATTCGAGTTAAACGTTAGCATATGCTATTAAATTTACAAGAAAATTAATATGGGAAGACACAAGTTAAATGAAAAGAATGTACGCACAGGGTTTTCAGAAAGCTGTCAGCAGAGTTTATTATCATATATTGGAATTATCTATTGCACGACGTAACCTCCACAATTTGTACAGTTGACTGTACTCGTACTGGACGGTTACTCGTAAAACAACTTTTACGGGGCTAACTCATCTCTTATTAAATTTTGACTAGTATGGAGTTTGCTTATTTTTTGACTCAATTATAGATATACTTGATGAACTGATTCAGAAAGCAACGTCTCATAAACGATTGTAGGGATTAGACTCTTTATCTATCCTTTCAGACTTGCAAACATATTGAACCTTGTTCAATTATTAACAGGGATCTTACCCAAACATATTCAATACTGTTACTGTGGTAATTATGCGATCCCTTCAAGAATAAATACACTGTCCATTTGCAAGGATGCTGACTGATACATTGTATATTGTTACCTTGTTGTCATTTCCTTAGTGTCCGAATTTGAGACTTTCGAAACATAACCAATGTATTGTTGAACGTTACCTAATTCAATCTAACACGGACATATGCAATTAACAATTATAGGCAAATGTCGCCCTATGCCTTAAATGTTTTGATACAAAACTGATTTTAGACTCGTACTTGTGAGCTAGACTGTTTATGTCTAAGACATTGCTGTACACAAGTGTCGTAAAACACCAAATATGGATTTAACCAATCGTCGATTTCCGAATTTCTATGCTCAAAACTCTAGGTTCGACTACCTACCAAATTATCCATGCTCTTATCCTTAGATATATATTTCCTTATTTACTTTTAGCTTTTGAAGCATATGTAGCAGCTGCCAGCTAAATTGGCGTATGACGACCAATGGAGAACTATTACAAATATTTCAACAATAATTTAGTAATCATTAGTCCACTATAATGTCATAATTATTTGTTATTTAAGCGACTCTTTGACTTTAACCTCGTCGCTACAAAACAGAAAAGACAGTGCATTTTTCCTTTAACCTAACAAAGATATTATCGCATTAAATTAACATTTATCCTAATTGTTATGCTGATCTAACTACGTGAAAGAAAATATCTTATCATACAACATTTCAGATTTTGTCATGCATATTTTTATTTCTACACACTATCATGGTACTTCTTATTCATAATCTATCACTATAGTTCGCAATCCCTTACATACTTTATGGCACTGGAACTATCAGTAATTAACTGATACAAATGACGAATTACGAATAATAATTGGATTTGGGATTTTAATTATTATGATTTTTGATCGGAAGAATTTGTAGAGAATTCAATGAAAGCCAGTATGATATTTTTTAAACTTAAGAAGAATTTCGTGTTATAAAAATTATATAAATATATAATTTGCAATTGGGTAGGTACTACTCAGCCTAGATTTTGTCCGAAAGAATATTGAATATATTGTATAAGCATAGCGACCTATGTCTTTCAGTTACCCTATAAAGAAAAACACACGCTCTATTTAACAACTGTGCCTGTGTTAATATTGACATGATGTTGTTATGTTTTAAATCGGATAAATGTTAAAATGTTACCTAATCTGTTAGTTGTTTTGTGCAATTGGTTTCTTACGATTTATCTCTTCAATATCCACAGTCACACATACAGGAACATAAATTGTGTAGGTGCACCGAGTTACCACTATGCGTTTCATCATGTAAAAACCTGGCTAAACATTGAAGATATTTAACATTTTACCACCTTAACTTCTAAGAAAAGATATGTTTAGAATTTGTTATTTGCATCCAGAAATATATATTTCATCAGACTGAGACGTGCTGTTCTTATATACTTGCCTAAAACTAGTGTTGTTATAGAAAAATATTTTTTTGCAATAACTTTAGAATTCAGAGAGGATTAAGAAATATAATTTCTAAAATGAATATATTGAATTGATATTTGAGACTCAACGGCAAGTTTTGTTTCAACTAAATTGGCTTAATTCGTGATATATGAAGATGTAATTGTGGGACTTATAGTGGAATGAATTTAGTTATTTGAATATGAGATTATTATTAAAAAAACAGCAATGAGTGATTTAATAAATCTTAGAAGTGATGCGTGCATAATTAACTGAATATGTATGGATTTTGCCGAGGGAAAACAAACCCAAAAACATTTTGGATCGTTTCCATTGCCGCTGATTTATTGTTTATATGATGTAAGTAGAACGCAATATGGAATAGCAAGACAAACGAGGTAACTAGAACAAACCAAGAAAATAAACATATTTTAGTAAAAACAGGACGCCATGTCTATGAGTACAAATATAAATAAAATACAAAAATAGCTTTTATGAAGTGAATAGTTCTTAGAATAAAATTACGTCACTTGAAATATGTGAATGTTAATAGTGTTCTAGGTATTCGGAAATAAATTAAAACACTGAACACGGGAACTGTATTACCGATAGACAAAACTCCGAGCAAAGCCCAGACTCTTGGTGTCTAAATCGAAAATGCATAACACCAAAAAATATTTAATTTTGAAAAAAAAAATCTGGCACAAATAAAAAATGGAATTTTAACTAGTCTAACAAAAATCAGAAAATAACATCATTTTATAAATGTGTATAATTGTATATTTTTTCCCATTCTGGGTATTGGATTATTGAGTTTGCTTCAATCACTGATTCTAGAAATTTACTTCTGGCGATATAATCCTTTCCTATAAATAAATATCAATGGGTTTCTATCAAACGCAAGTTGAGAGAGCCATTGATTCAATGGAGATTTAGAAGAACGCTCGAAACATTTTTCTTAGACATTTAGCTTTCCATCTGAAAACATGAACCCCATTTAGGAGACTATGCAACTAGCTTGTACCAGTAACTTATTCTCAATAATGCAAGAGAGTTAAACTTATTTTCAAAGAGTAGCATATGCATTTACTTACATATTTGCAAATATACATACAATATCAGGATAAAGTAATCTGTTTCAACGTCTTTTCTAAATTTTATGTTCCAACATTACCATTAATCATGTTATGTTTGGAAAATGTATTTCTCTCATTTTTAATATATCATAGATATAAGAAACTGTGTTCTCATAAAGGTTCCAATTTTCCACTTATATTATTTATTACACGGAACGTTGTTTCTCGTTTACATCCTTAAACCGACTCTCAGACTCTATGTTTCATGTACAATACGACAAAACGAAAGGAAATATTAATTTTTACGCAGCCATTTTATTTCATTACTGAAAATATGTAGGCAATATTCGTCTTTAGACTTCCCCTACCTTTAATTATGATTAATACTTATTTAACTGTATTACAAAAGAACTGGTTGAACCAGAACTTATTTTTACATTATTAACACTCTATTCACATGCTTCTAAAATCTATACTACACAGTTTTTTTGGCAAGTTCACCCACTATTTAATGCTTGTAAATATTATTAAGAAAACGAAATATCAGTTAACCGTTGAAGCATATGATATTTCGAGTACTTATTTCCAGCCACCCGGTTAATAACATACAGAGTGACTGAACACACAGTTCTGTGTATTAGTATATTCCCTGTTACTTGAACATACTCATTTGACTCGTTAATGACCTACAAGTTTACGTTGTTATTAGATTTTTTGTCTCTTGCATTCCAACTTTAAACGAGAAATAAATCATTTTTTGTTTAAATTGTAGTTCATAGTTTGCTGTTGGATTGCCATCCTAATGAAAAGGCCATACTAGAACACATATATTTCGCTCTGAACAATACAAAATAAAAAGGATAGCAACACACCACTATATTAATACGTGAACAAATAAATTTTACTCGTGTTTCTAAAT
>JAGDQP010012541.1:0-50015 GCA_022664845.1 Lepisma saccharinum
TGTGGTGTGTGTGTGTGTGTGTGTGTGTGTGTGTGTGTGTGTGTGTGTGTGTGTCCATGTGTAGAAAAAAGAGAGAGGACCCTTATACCGGCAGGCTCGTTACAATAACAAGTTTAACCTTCATTATCCACGTTTTGGCTTTCGCTTTCCAGTTTGCGTCCTGTCGGTAAGTGGAAAACCAGAGAGAGTTGCTATTCCGTTTCTGCAGAATGATTACGACCGTGATTTGATTCAGTTATGAATGACGCCGTGTATCTTGAGATTATCAAAGTCTCCATTTGGTAATAATATATCAGTGGTCTCTTACTTTATTACAATTTTTTTGAAAGTTCCTTGATCGTAATGTTTCAGAAAAATATAGGTATTTGCAGTTATCCGTAGTAGCACTGGAAGAGCACCGAGAATTTTTTTTTAAGCTATTAGATAGAAGTTCTCACGTTTTCAGTTACACTGTGATTTGCGCACATGCACAAAAAGAGAAAACTGTTACTTATCGTAAACAAATGCTGGTCAAGTGTTTGCTACCGCCATCTTGACTGCTTATTTTCCCAGAAATGGGAAGTATTGTCAATCAATAGACATTCCAATTCCTAATTGAAAAAGTCAAAAGTGATTAAAGCGTGGCGTAAGTAATGGGAATAACTTAATTTATGTCTTCGGAGATCGGAGCATGCATTTTTGATCCTTCTTTGCTTCTGGTGTTTACTTATGATTGGCAGCTTAGACCAAGTTTGGATGCTGGATTTACGCTGACCTCCGGCATAGAACTTCAGTCGATTACTGAGTCCTCTATCATTAAGTTCATTATGGTTGGTAAGCCGGAATGTAAGAGGCCGTTGGGAAGACCCAGTCGTCGTTGGGATGACAATATTAGAGGGTATCTTCAAAAGATAGATATTCATGATGAAAACTGGCTTAATCTTACCCAGGATAGAATAAAACGGCGAACGCTTGTTACTGCGACGATGAACTTGCGAGTCTTGTAAGCCATAAAGTTAGTTAGTTAGTTATGGTTCTAACTTACTTTGCAGTCAAATATAATATTTGTTTACCTTTCTTATTTGTTCCAGAAATGGCAGAGAGAGAATGCGAAGCTTCCCTCTGCATTGCAGAGACCTCTACCTGCCAAACCAGAGAAACCAATGACTGTAGAAGAATGGAATGAGTTCGCTTGGAAGGCTTCTCAGGTAAGTGTCATTTTTTTTTTTTTTTTTTATGTTAATCGGAGAGGAAAATGCTATCAGAAACTATATCCGAAATGCAGTCGTTAGACATCTTCAATTAAATGAACACCTTGCAATTACTGAATAAAGTACTACGAAGGACAAGTGTTCCCAAAAAAAAGTGTTACGATTTTTTTTTTTACAAAAGTTACTAACAAGGTGAGTAGTAACTTACTAACCTCCAATCTGAAGATTATGAGATGAGATTGTATCCTGACTGCGGCAACTCAGTGATTTTTTTCCTTCATCAATCTCCCATGTAAATACAGTTGTAATTGTCCAAACTACTAGTAGCACTTCGTTCTCCATGTCTATTTATTCTTTAGGAACTTCACTTCGTTTGAACTTGTCAAAGGAATATGCTTGCACTTCCATGGACTTTGTCCATTACCTGTTAATTCTATATGAATACACTTCCTTGAATTTTGTTCATTGCTTAGCTTGCATTGCTAATTCTTGGTCTGTGATCATTTGGCTGTTACTTCCATATACATTCACTTTATTGGATCTTGTCCATTTGCTGTAAATTCTATATAAACATTTATTTGTATTTTATACCTTGTCTTGTTCATTCCATTACACTTACCTGGAGTTTGTCCATTGCTTTGTTATCTATTTTTTTTTATTTCAGGTGAGTATTTTTGGGTTTACGTTCATCAATAGTGGACTTGCTCCATTACCTGTTAGTTCTTAATACGTATAACTTATACATTTCGTTTGACTTCCGTTAATGCTGATAATTAGTTTTCAAATTGATCCATTCGTATTAGAGACCAGATCAAGGTAAAGTATTTTCGACTTTGTATTCAGCATTAATGGGCTTTAGTAATACACATATTTGATCTTGGTCTTTTGCCTGTTAATTCTATGAATATGTACTTTGTTAAATTTTGTTTATTGTCTGTTAATTCTACATATACTTCGTTGGATTTTGTCCATTGTCTGTTTATAGAATTTCCTGTCTCAAATAGGTCCGAAATCTTAGCCGACTCTAATACAGGTAGCAATAAAGATGACACTAATAAAATTGATGTAAGTAAGATGTGGGAGCCAATTCGTGATACAGTAAAGGGCGCAGTGAAGGAACGTTTAGGTGAGAAGAAACGGCAGAAAAACAAGCTTTGGTTCATGAAGAACGGAAACAATAAAGGGAACGTACGTAATAAAAGCGAAGCAAATACCAACCACTACAGTAGCGCGAAACGCAACGCCACACGCGATTCAGAAACAAAAAGCGAGAATATCAGACGCAGAAGATTCAGGAGATAGAGGAAAACGGAAAGAAAAATAACATACGAGATCTGTACAAAGAGGTTAAGGAAAGGTTAGCAGCCTAGATTTGGGATGAATAGAAATGAACGCGGAGATCTTCAAGCTGATCCCATGTGCGTGGGTTTTCTCGGGGTGCTCCCGTTTCCTCCCACTTTCTTCATTCCACCAATTCATCCCATCATCATTCATACGGCCTGAGCCAAAGTTGCCTAAAGGTCTTAAAAATAAATTCAATTCCATTTCAAGTTGATCCGACTAAAATTATCGATGTGTGTGAAACTTATTTCGACAAATTTCTTAATGCAAACAACAGAGAAAAAAACAGAGGAATTAAAAATCTACAGCAGAACCGTGGATACCCGAAACTAGCGAGATCGAGATCAAAATGTCGGTAAAGAAATTGAAAAATTTCAAATCACCGAGAATAGACAATATTCCACCTGAATTAATTAAAGCGGGAGGAGCGGTACTAATCAAGGAACTGTATAAATTGATAATTGCTGTATGGAGAAAAGAGGAGCTTCCAAAGGAATGGAAAACCTCAATAATAGTTCCGGTTTATAAAAAAAAGTGATAAATGGGACTGTAATAATTAACTTTAAAATAGTCCTAACATGTTACAAAATACTTATTAATATCCTGCTAACTTGCCTAAGCCTATACGTAGATATAATTTTGAATTCCGAGAATACTTGTTCAGCTACTGAGGATGTATCTAAGCAACTCCATAAACAGAGTACTGATAGGCAATAATATCTGATGTAGTAAAAAGTAATCCATTATTTTGCCAATAGATGGCTTCAGTGATCTGTATCTCGCGTTGTATAAGTCCGATCGGGTTCAACAAGATGGCGTTCAAACGATGAGATTACGTACTACAAACACTGTTCAGATAGTTGTGATGAGTTGACTCAGTGTTGTGTGAGCGCGCGTCAAAATGGACACTAGCAAAGAGAAAATACGCTATATTTTAGTTTTTCTTCGATAAAGGCGAAAACGCAAGCCAGGCGGCTGCAAATGTGAATAGTGTTTATGGTCCTGATACTGTAACAGCCAATCACGCGCAATTTTGGTTTCGTCGATTCCGTTCCGGTAATTTTGACGTCAAAGATGTACCACGCACTGGAAGGCCAAGTGTCGAAAATGTCGATAAAATCATGGACATTGTCGCGTCCGACCGTCATGTAAGCACTGTTTCGATTGCCCAAGAGCTAAACATTGCACAAAAAACCGTGTGGAACCATTTGCATAAGGCTGGATACACAAAGAAGCTTGATGTATGGGTGCCACACGAGTTAACGCAAAAAAACCTCATGGACCGAATTTCCATCTGCGAATCGCTGCTGAATCGCAACAAAAGCGACCCATTTCTGAAGCGGTTGGTGACTGGTGATGAAAAGTGGATCACTTACGACAACGTCACGCGAAAACGGTCGTGGTCGAAGCGCGGTGCGCCGGCGCAAACGGTGCCCAAGCCAGGATTGACGGCCAGGAAGGTTTTGCTGTGTGTTTGGTGGGATTGGCAGGGAATTATCTACTATGAGCTGCTCCCCTTACTACTACGGCCAAACCCTTAACTCGGAACTATACTGTCAACAATTGGACCGTCTGAAGGCAGCAATCGCCCAGAAGCGGCCAGCTTTGGCCAATAGGAGAGACATTGTGTTCCACCAGGACAACGCCAGGCCACACACATCGATAGTGACTCGCCAGAAGCTCCGGGAGCTTGGTTGGGAGGTTCTTATGCATCCACCTTATAGTCCGGACCTGGCACCGAGTGATTACCATCTGTTCCTGTCCATGGCGAACACGTTTGCTGGTGAAAAATTCGCTTCAAGAGAGGCTTGTGAAAATCGACTGTCTCAATTTTTTGCCAATAGGGACAAGGGCTTCTATGAGAGAGGCATCATGATATTACCTTCCAAATGGCAACACGTTATCGAACAAAACGGCGCATATGTGACCTAAATCGGATCATTCTAACTATGGTAAGTCAAGCCTTCAATGTCATGCAAAAATAATGGATTACTTTTTATTACACCATATATGTCAGATAGTTTCGAGATTAGCAACGGATTGAAACAAGGTGTTGTCTTGTCACTCTTACTGTTTAACTTTGCGTTAGAATATGCGATTCAGAAAATAAAAGAGGACAAAAAGAGACTAACATTGAATAGCTTGAATCAACTGTTCGTATACGTGGATGCCGTAGATTTAAAAGGGGACGATATAGATGCACTACAAAGTAACACCGATGTCTTAATAGAAGCGTGCGATAAGATAGGTCTACAGGTAAACAGAGAAAACAAAATACATTATGAGAAGCTGAAACACTTTGAATGAAGGAAATAGATAGAGAACAATCAAAAATGAGAACATAGAGAAAGTAAACAAATTTTAATACTTAGGACCGTATGTAACAAGCAAAAACGAGGCCACCGAAAAAAATAAAAAGTCGCTTAGCGTCGAGCAACGCATGTTTCTACTCAGTCCAAAAACTCCTAACCTCGCGATTAATATCAAGAAAGTTGACATTTAAAATATACAGAACGGTTTTCTGCCAGTAATACTTTACGGTTGCGAAAGTTGGAGTATGACCCTAGCAGATAAATATAAATTACGAGTGTTTGAAAATAAGATATTGAGAAAGATATACGGAACGAGATGACTGGAGAATGGAGGAGACTGCATAATGAAGAACTACACGGACGGACTGTAGAATTCTACAGATGTAAGAATAATGAAATAGCGACGACTAAGGTGGGTAGGTCATGTAACTTATATGGAGGAAAAACGAAGAATAATTTCCATCGTGGTTGGTAAGCCTGAGGGAAAGAGACCGTTAGGAAGACCGAGACGACATTGGGAGGATAATATTAGAAGGGATCTTCAAGAAGTACGTGTTTGTGATGATAGATGGCTTGATCTTACTCAGAACTGAATCCTGTGCAGAACGTTTGTTACTGAGGCGATGAACTTACTAGTTAAAGTAAGTTGTCAACGTCTAACGAAGTGTATGCATACATAGAGTTGACATGTAATAGCCAAAATCTAAATATGTGTATTAATAGAGCTCACTGTTGATGAATATGAAGTCAAAAAACTTCACTTTCATATCTTCTACAATGACTGGATCTTGTGTTCGATTTGCCGCGGGGGATGCCGGGGATTTTCCTTGGTGCGTAAGGTTTTCGTATCGTTCCAACCAGGGATAAAATCTTTGTATTTCTATCTAAACAGGTAGTAGGTTGAACTTACCAGCAATCACTAGTTTTAGGATCCGCCCCTTTCCCCAACCCCGTATTTTTTAACAAATCGAACACTGGGAATACTGGGATCAATATGAAAACAAGACATCAGTGACTGTTGTTTCGATGCAACATGTCAAGTAATATTTTACGTGACAAGATCAATTTATAATATATGTTCCTAATGTGTCGAAATAACTTAAATGACTCAAAGAAGTAAGTGTTTTGATCACGCCGCCATATGGACCTGTTTTAGCGTTTCTGAAACTTTCAGTTTATGAATCGAGCACTAGAACTAGGAGACCCCGTTCAAAGAATCTCTATCTATGTAGGCTATCAATTATTCAATGCATGCGTTACAATGCATGTTCAACGCTCAGCAGGAAGGTCTGGAATGAGAACTTTATTGGCGTCTCCTTTCCGGATTTTACCTAATACTCGTATATATTTAAAAAGCGGTCTTGGATATCGATTCTTTTGACTTGTTTTTGAAAGTTTCAGAAATAATAATGACCTTAATAACCTTTAAATAAGACACGAAAAAATAAGAAAAGTTAGCAGACATGAGCTAAAATTAACTACTGGTTAATCGATTATTGAGTGGTTGGTATCCGAGAGAAATAAGAAATGTCAGTGGCAAAACTCCAGGATAGCGTAAACAGTTAGGTGCTGGGCTAGGATTTACAATTTTCTTAGTTTATTTTTACTTGCTTTGTGACTGATCAGGCAACTTTGACCTAAGTCCGTCCATTTGAGGAATTACATATTTCAGTGATCACTATTCCGGGGATAGGTAAGTAGCGGCCAAGGCCTAAGTTCAGGTACCACCCTGGCACTCGTCTAGTGACACTGAAAAAACCTCGGTGGGGGTGATCAGAGCTGGGTCACGAACCTGCGCAACTTTTATTGCCGATTTCATCACGTTTAACTTAATTCCGTTTCGCCTAAGGATGTGCAGACACATTTTATCAGATTTTCTGGCCAAGCAATTTCTTTTGCAAAATGGGATATCCCGTTTGGCCTAATATTTAACTTGATGGGAAAATATAAGGGAATATTTACAATACATAAGGAATCCTTCGTAGGTCTATATTTTTCTTGCGTTTTCTGTTCTTCACTCTGTCTTTCTCTCATATTCTTATACACACTCCATGAGCAAAATGAGTACATTGGGGTGGCCCGACATCCGGATTTATGGCGGCTGCCGTCAAGTAGGTGGCTCTAAGGATCAGCGTCTCAACATAGGAAGTCCTATTTTCAAAAGTCTGAAATTACACGATTAAACCTTGAGGTCAATAAAAGAAACCTACCTAACCTGGCTTTTCTAACATACGTAAACCCTTGGTCACCAATTTTATTAAATTTCCTAATGCGTATATTTTCCTTTTAAAAATTTATAAACAATAACCACGCCAGGATTTGATCCCGGGTCCCCGGATCAGCTTCCCGATACGCTAATCAATATACAAAAGTGGAAATTCCCAGCAGCTGCTTGTCAGTGTTGTTTGGTGCAAGCAGTACTGCGCCTGCCCGTAAATAGGTCTTTAACTTGAGACACTATCCTCTAAGGTGGATGGAAGGTGGCACCTGCCAAGTCAAAAAGATGTCTGCACAACATGTGGATTTAAGGTGGCTTCCGACGTGGCTAAATATTGCAAGTGGACCATCGTGGGCTCACAGGCGATGCCCAACTGGATGGCAACATGGCGGCATGGAGTAGGTGGTCCGACTGCTAAGATTCTAGGTTAGAATCCCACTACAGACTGTTGGAAAATTTACAAAGTAATAAATATATATTGACGAAGGCAATCAACAAAGTTCAACTAACTATGTATGCCAGTAACCCTCCGTCAGCAGGGTCAATTCTCTATTTTCGCTAACTGAAGAAGATACTGTTTTGGTTGGGAATTCCGTGGGTGGAAGTTGAGGATTTTGCGGCTCGACGCCGCGCCGGTTAACCCTGGTCGGCAGAACGTCAGGTTTTGTGCAACATCCTCGATATTTTTCTCATGGGGGCACACAAATCCACACAAAAAACGAGATAGAGGAGACATGGCAATGGTTTGTAATAGAATTGTTACTATGTATAAGATATAAATTTTAATATGAATTCTATTTAAGGCCTTTAAGCAACTTTGGCTCACTCCGGATTAGGGTTCGGGAGAGGATCCTAGAATACAGTCGGCCAGTTTAAGATACCATATCTTTTGCGACTCAGGAAAAACCCTGAAAAAACTTTATTTAGGATGGTCGACAGCTGGGATCGTTCTCGGGATCTTCCAAATGCGAAACCAGTGATTTAGCAACTAAGACCAAGAAGAATATCAAGGGTCTGGTGCTAGGTACAACGAGCATTTACATAAATTATAATTATTTGCAAAATAAGCCAAGGAAATTGGGAATTTAAACGTTAATAAAAAATAGTCTGATGACTTTTCTTTACTATGCGGTGGATCGGGGAAAACTGTCCAGATATGGTTGGTACCGAAAATATTCTGGGCCGAACCAGAACCAGTACTGCTGTTACTAGATAGTAGATTTAGAAAGACTAAGGGAAGATAAGCTCGAACAAAAAATATTATAATGAAGGGAAGAAGCTTTACCATTACCACTCTGAGGCTAAAGAGGAATGACATCGCCACGGCTCAGAGATGAACAGAGGACGACATCTTGCATATTTGCCTTTACTGCTGGTCGTGGAACTGACAACTCTATACTGCTAAATAATGTCAACTAACAGCAAAAATGGATTCTACTGGTGTAAAATATTTCGGAAGTAAATTAGTTCTCCATTCGGCTCTCCGGGCGGCAAATGCTTCAGGGGGCTCCAAGAACAGGATTAACAAAAAAAATGGGAACGTGGAACGTACGTTTCTGAGTGTGTTGAAGTTAAATTCTGCGTTACAATCTGTTTCAATGCACGGAAAATGTGTTACTCCTTCGCCGATTTTTGTCTCTGCACCTTTCTTTATGCATGTGTTACAAAACAAATACCCACTGCCACATGTTCCCATATCTTCTGTTATGCACTCGTTATCAAAACGACAACCACATTCGAGTAGTTCGTTGTTTAACTTGACTTGTTCAGTCGCTATTTTTCAGGCTGCTTTTTGTGGTTTAAAACCCTAACAACGTACTTTTTTCTTTTATGAAAACAACTTCGTAAATGAATGTTGCATCAGTTCCATCTTGCAACGCGTATTCATTGTCTCCCTGCCCTTTGTACTGTCTAGTCTTCTCCAAAGCCAGTAAGACATAGTAAATTATTGCTGTCTCTCATTAGATTCAAGGTATAATGGATAGTGCTGGTACTGTCCAGAACGTTTGTTTGCTAAATACAGTAGAGCATGTCTTCGATAAGACGTGTTACCACTTCTTGTCTTATCGTTAGTTGTGTTATCTGGTTGTGGAAAGCGATCGAGAAATTTGGAACGAACGTTTGGTGTAATTCTTTTCGTAGCATTGCATCCTTTAGGGTAGGGTAGGATACGACCTTCTAAGACATTGGTGATGAAATTTTGGAGCTCCTGTGGACGGTTTCTTATTTTGTAGCTACAACCTGCAAATAATCTGGATCTGTGAACGGTAGGATTTCCAGAAGCATTTTGTAAACGTTTTTGTAGTGCGTGGAAAAACCCATAGTGGTTTATACCGAAAGTAGGTTTCAGCCAAATCTAAATATTTCTCGTAATAAACCAAATCTTGTTCAGGGGAACATTTAAAATCGATCCATTTATTCTTATTAGAATATTGCACATAAGCTTGGTTATAAGCGCAGCTCGTACATTGAGGAAACTCATCATAAACCTTCAAGAACCAGAAGTCTATACTTAACAATATAAATTATCTATTTACCATCTTACACGCAGGAACTTCAATCCTTCCTAAGTATAATGTAAAATCCAAATCATATCCATCCACAGTGTATGTTCTTCTTCTACTGACATTCTTGACTGCCAAAATATATATAAAAACTGAACGACAGGTATCCCATTCTTTAGGTCCAGAATCTGTAGAACTCACAGAATATCTGGTTTACCGACTCCTTTAAACATGCTACAGCCGTATTCAGAAACTTTTTTGAAGTGACTAGCGTTGTACTCATCTTCTTTCCTGTGTAAATTAAATTGTGTTTGAACTTGTTAAAGAGATTCGGTCATTCATGTTAAAACTTGAATAAGATACGTGACGATCTTCTTCAGAAAGTCTACGAACTTCAAGATATTATTCCACGTCTCTCTGTAGGCGAAATATATGGCTATTTAGAAAGAAATTTGGACTCTTCGTTGAACAATTTGGAAGATGTCCTTCCACCCGAAGATTGCAATCCAGATATTGATTAGTCTAAAGATGAACAACTTCAATTTCTACACATTGATCGTCAATTTCTACTACTGAAACTGAAAACTACGTCACAAGCACGCACTGCCAATGGAAACACTAATATTAAGAATAGGGAACAGATAAAGTCAAGCGAAAATGCATCTCTTCCCAAGAAGATCAAAGTTAATATTGTTGAAAATGTATCTTCTATAATAACAGAATCTGAAAATACAAATACTGAGACAGTAGCTTATAATAAACACGACATACTTCAAAAGCTCACAGATATGTTTCCAAATATAAATCTTCAACTTCTAACAGAAGCAAATAATAAACTAGAACAACAATTTGAAGACGTCATTGCTGAACTACTGAAGTGCAAGGAATATGATTCTGTTAACGTGTCTGAAGAAACTTTTCCGAACGATAATGAAATGCCCAACGAAACACAGCAAACGACACAACAATCGATTCAAGGTACATTCAGGCAAGAATAAACCCATTTAGAAAACGTCTACGAAATGCTTCTGCCCTGAGAGAAAAATTGCTGAATTTTAGTCTAGATATTCCGGAGAGGTGAAATTTAGCAAGATTCTGCATCACACACAAGATTTTCTGTTCCAGGCTACGTACAGGTTTGTTGCTCAGCCATGACCAATCTGTACAGCCGCTAGTAGACGGAAAATCATGTCTACCCCTCGTTAGCACTTGCAGGATACAGAAAATCCTTTTAATGCAATTTCAAATAGTTTTGTACAGATACTACACAGTCCCACTCCTGTGTGCGATCCTTACGATCTGTACGATCCCAGAGACTACAAACTACGTGAACGGATTTTCCTTCTGCGTAGTAAAAAATAAGTGTAGACTGATTGGTGATGGTGCATAGTGGCTGAGAAGCAATTACCTTGTATTCCAAACAAAATAACTGTTTGTGATACTGGCCACCGAGTAAATAAAGTGAAAATAGTCACTTTGTGCACGGTAGTGA
The DNA here is from genome assembly GCA_022664845.1 of Lepisma saccharinum. Taxonomy (NCBI): domain Eukaryota; kingdom Metazoa; phylum Arthropoda; class Insecta; order Zygentoma; family Lepismatidae; genus Lepisma; species Lepisma saccharinum. The sequence goes on from JAGDQP010012541.1 coordinate 11,058, forward strand.
AGAAGTGAACTGTTTGTGAACTCAGCAGAATGTGCCTCTGATATTTAGTTTTCTAATTAAGACATTTGAAGGTAAGTTTGTTTGTTTTGTATGCATGTGGATTCTGCAAAACAACTTTTTCTATTTATTTTTACAACGATCTGTGGCATGTGCTACGTAATTCAATATGGTGTGGAATTGGTTAAAGAAACTTTGGGGTGGGTACCGCAGATGAGCGCATAGAAAGTACAGGTTATATTTACGTATGGCCATGTTTACGTACGTTTCCAAAAATTCTAGAATACCGTTCAAAATGTCCAAGGTGTAGTGCAGAAAATCTAGACCACCGTCAAGAAAACCAGGAGCACGGACAAGAAATTCTAGACCTGCGCTTAAAATTCAAAGGTTCAGTCTAGAAAATCTAGACCCCCATCAAGAAAACAAGGAGCATGACCAAGAAAATCTAGACAACAGCTAAAGACATCAAAGTTTAAGCCTAGAAAATCTAGGTTACTGTCAAGAAAATCTAGGTTACTGTCAAGAAAACCAAGAGTATAGCCAAGAAATTCTAGACCACCGACCATGGGCCGGCCGGGTGGTCGAGCGGTCTGCGGCGGTAGGCTATCGACTCAACGGTCCCGGGTTCGAGTCCCGGCAGGGGCATGGGTGTGGATTTTAACATTTAACAGCTAAAGGCAAATCGTGACGGGCCGAAGTCCAAAGTTACTAAACTGGCCCATATAAAAATATAGTTTTACCACCGACCATGGAAATCAAAGCTATGACCTAGAAAATCTAGACCACCGTCATGAGAATCTAGAACCCCACCCTGTCAGTTCTGTACCAAACATACGTACAGGTACGTCTGCGCTGTCCTTGCTACCTTGGTCCTGTTCCTTCCAACACAGTACAGAAAATCTTGAGCCCCACACAGAATGCAGTCCACCTGCCGTGGCATGTGCAGCGCCAGGAAAGCCGCCTGTAACCGGAGTCTACGTTTTTTCCTTCTAAATGCAGTCAATTTTTCTCTCCGTGTGGAAATGATAGGGTCACAGATAGGTAACTTGAGAGTTACAAGATGGGACTGATGCAACATTCACTTACGACGTCACTTTCGTTAAAAAAAATATAGGAGTATATTGTTAGATATTTAAACAACAAAAAAGAAGCTATATTAGAGACTGAACAAGCCAGGTTAAGCAACGAACTCCTAGCATGTGGTTGTTGCTTTGATAACGAGTTTATAATAGAAGATATGGGAACACATGATAGTGGGCATTTGTTTTGTAACATGTGCATAAAGAAAGGTACAGAGACAAAATTCGGTGAAGGACTAACATGTTTTGTGTGCTTTGAAACAGATTGCAACGCAGAATTTAACTTCAACACCCTCAGAAATGTTCTTAGCTCTCGCGTCTATACCCGAGCTTTTCAAAGACGTCAGTTGGAAGAAACCAGAGCTGCTGGTGTTAACAATATAGAAACGTGCCCGTTTTGTGCTTTTGCTGCAATTATCTCAAGGGAAGATAAAATTTTCAATTGTAGAAATCCCGATTGTATGCTAGCAAGTATGCAAATTATGTTAACAACCTGAACATTCTCCATTACGTTGTAATGAAATAGAGAAATCAATTCAATTAAAACCGGACAATGAGAACAAAATGACGGAAGCTCTGGTACAAACATGCTGTAGTTGTAAGAGAAGATTTATCCGTAAATAAGGCTGTAATGTCATTCATTGCCCTTGTGGAGCACGAATATGTTTGCAGAAATTCTTTGAATAAATGCAAGTGTAAATTTTTTTATATGCTCGAGATTTAAAATGATAATGTTACACAATATGTGAAGGAAGCTAAAAGGAAGATGCTTCAGGAAAATCCAGGGATATATTGCGATCTTACTGCATACGCCGTTAATAAGGCTACAAAGTAATAAATGGCACATTGGTATTTATTTTACACATAGTTGTAACAAATCAATTTACAATGAATTATTGTACAGAATTTTCCATTAATCCTTTTCTATATATTTCACGTAAATACAAGATACGGCACGAAAAGCATAACTCCATTTCTTCATTCATGTGTCTTATAAGATGATATGCTTGTATTTTATTTATACTTGGTGATTGTTTTAGTTTTGGTATTTTAAATCTAATCCAAATACATGCTAACCCGTTTGGTTAAAGTCTAGTTGGTTCTTATATTCTTCAAGGTCTTTTTGTCTTTTCTTTATTATTATTATTATTATTATATAATTTATACATAAATGACGGACGCTACAACTTAACTATACTCTGATGATCTCAAACTTTTGGAATTTATTCAAAGTAATGAGGATGTAATAAAAGTGCAAAAGGATATTCACAAGATATAGAGTCTAACAAAATTCTTCCTGTATTCGTACAATATTAACTCAGCGTAGTACACTAATAAAACGCAAACTCAACACGACTCTGTCTCTTTTTATAATGGGTTTTCTTTTTCATGCACTATTTCAAAAGAAGTCAGTCAGTGGTAATAACACTTAATGATTGCATGGAAAACACGTCAAGCTGCATAAAATAGGAAGATATACTTGGACATGCACGCCGAGATGAAGATTTGTTTCAGATCGATGTGCTTATCCAGAAAAAGTTTCGTAGTTGTTTGGAAGAATTTAAAATCTATTCCTGTAATCGACATGCATTCTGATCTAAATTTGGTCTTAGCAAAAGTACGTGGGTTGAAAAACTTAGCTAGAAAAAGAGTATAAATGAATAAGTTAGCACAGTTAAAGGCAAGAAACCAGGAAATTAGGCATAGCCCTAAACTTGTGGGAAGTTTTGAAGACTTGTAATGTTCAAATTGAGAATCACGAGAGAAGCAAGAACATCTCGCTCACAGTTCAAGATCATGCTTTATTATTATTAAAAGAGATGATAGTCAATTGCAAATGCATTGAACAGGGATAAACGGTCAACCAATAATAATATTATTTTGAAGTGCTACAGCGCTTACAAGGTTCCTGTTCTAAGAAAAACGTATAAACTGTTACCTGACAAGTGGATCATCTATCACGATAATGCCCTCATCCTTGATGCGTTCAATGTTTGTGACTTCCTGGCTAATGGATTGCGCAAAATAAGAAGTTGTTCAAATAAATAAATTATTATATTAGTAGTGGAAAAATCAGTAGCGTTACTAGAATGTTGTCCCCTCACTTGCAATGAACTTTCAGGGCCCTTTTCCTCAGTGCCGGAAGTGGGTTAGAAAAGGTAAGGGTACGCCTGCACCTAGTGGCGGCGGTTGCTTATTGAAAGTAGAGGCAATGGGCTCCCATTAATAAAATGGTAGGGGTACGCCAAATCAAAAATGAAAAATTTGCCCCTCGTGCTTCCCCCCAAACCACCTGCCTTGGAGCACTACAAGGAAAGTAGAACGGGAGCACTACTTGTCCTATGGTCCTTAGTTCTAGCAACATCTTCCTTCCACATGCATTTTCAGCAAATTCTTGCCGCATGTAAAAACCATCGAGCCCTACCAATGAATACTTAAAATTCTGAAGTGACTACTTAGTGTTGAAAGACAGACGCCAGAGCAAATATAAACTCGTTTGTCCACTTCCAGTCTAATCCAATGTGGACCAAATTTTCAGTTCTCAGTTTTATATACTTCTTATCGCTGTGTGGCTCGCTTTTTAATCTAAATCTTAACTTCTAAGTTATTTATATAATAGTATACAGTACTCTGCACGTTATAGAAAATCTCGCAAATAATAAACCTATTTAGTTTTTTTTTTTTTTTTTTTAAGAATTAAGACATAAATTAAAAAATGGGCCACAGCAATCTCAAGCGTAAAAAAACTGATCTGGAACCGAAAATTTGATCCATATTGATTTAGGCTGGAAGTGGACAAACGAGATTAAGTGTCCTCACTGCTCCTTGACTTCATATATTCATGAATTTTTTAATGGCAGCAGTCAGTCCAGTATCACTTTTAGATAGAGGTCATTGATAAAAACCATACACAGCTACTTGCGTCTACCCACAGGTCACTGGAATTAAAATGGCGGCTTACTAAAGCGGAAGTAATCCACTATCGCTTATCCTGAACGATAAGTAACAGCGAAAAGCGCTCAACTCGGCAGCTGCGGTTTGGTCTTGTGGTCAAGACGTTAGACAGATGATCAAAAGATCCAGAGTTCAAATCCTGGCGTCGACTTTTTACATATTTTTCTTTTCAAAGAAAATTAAAGTTTTTTCGTTTTTTATGTAAATACACAAAAGGAAATTTAATAAAAGTTGTGATTTACAATTTTAAAAGATGCCACTAAAAACTAGGATGTATATAAACCCACCAGGGCATAGCGAGGTGTGCAAGGGGGAGAGGGTGCATCCGAAGGGAGCTGGGCGGCGTTAGCCGCGGGGGAGGGGGGGCGCAGCCTTTTGTTAGCGGTGGGCATACGCAAAAGTTCTGTTTAGGCAAAAGTTCTGTGCCGTACCGGAAGTGTTTCCAAGTGTGCCGCCATTTTAATTCCAGTGACCTGCGGCTAGACACACGTTACACAGCTCTGTAGACCAGTGTTGACAGACTTCTAAACCGGAGATTTCCTAAACTTCCTTCACTTTTAATTCTGACCAAGTTTTAGAATTGAACTTTAAGGCGACTCTCATGTAATGTTTGCTGCTTTTGCAAGTAACTCATTTCTCACCTATTTACATAGAGCCTATAGGAACCCCCTTGACACCTGCCTCCCGTAACGCGGAGTCTTGCGGCATTGTAGTTACGTTCCTGGAAAGGATGTGAGTACAACTTTTTTTCTTATAGCATGAGTAATCGTTTCCAATTTTGTCTGTGGGACTTTCAGAATATTCGTGCTTTACCTCACATGACGTCGTGTACAAGTTTGGATTCTTTGTTATGCACTCAGTTTTTTAATGACAATGCGAAATGCATCTTTTGAATAAAATGAAACGTCATTTCGTTATTCAACTCCTACATGCTCCTACACAACTTATCTTTTTTATACATCATTTTGTGCTGAGCGTTACGTAACCCACTGTTTTACATTCACAGTGGAAATTTATTTCTCATTTTCCTTCCTGCGGAGTGCTATGGCTACATGATTTACATATATATGTATTCATTACACATATCAGTTTCTTCAAACATGGTTTCTAAGTAGAAACATGTTTGTTTTATACTCGAACCCGGTTTACTTATTTACTCAGAAGAGCGGAAAGTTTTCCTCTTTCTTCGATGAGAAAGTTTCTTCATAAAATATATATATATATATATATATATATATATATATATATATATATATTGTCTTCAAAATTGAAAGAGCGATTTCTCATTCTTTTAGAGGTTCACAATGCATCATGGGCATTACTCAAGTTTGTTAGGAGACGACAGTCTCGCGATAGTAATATGGACAGGAAGTAGCGTCATTAAGTTAACTAAACAAGCCTCCGGTGGGTAATTTCGACGTTTGTGCGTAATAATAAAGAATAATCTATCCTGACTTTAGCTATCTCATGAACAATGTGCTCTACTGCGTGATTAATGTTAAATAAACTTTCGAAAGCGTTGCCTGACAGTTGCCTGTTTAGCATAAGGAGCAGAGCGATGGGCCGCTGGTCGAGGTTCAATTTCCGCCTAGGTCACTTTAATTTTTTTATTTTTATTTTAAAGAACATTACTTTTGTTATTGCTTATTGTGTAATTTTCAATTTAAGATGAAAATTTCCGATGGATTACGATTGAAAGTTCATTCCAAAAAGAGTAGCATAGATCACATGATTTTTCTAGCGGAAAATTTTCATTTTTGGTTAAAAAGAGGCCCCTCTTTCCGCTATCGTAAGATGAAATATTTCGCTTAATTCGAGCGGAATTATGCTCTTCTGAATTTAGTGTGTAGTTTCGTCTTTTAAGGAAATCAAACCAGTATTTTACGCCACTTTTGTTCTTTATAACTACAAATATCGACACTAGCTATTCTAACGGTTTTCCTTACAAGAGAATGGTCCCACATGGGCTAAACTCGTTTCAACTGACAGATAATCTAATTTAATGTTTATGTGCATTTTTTTTTTTGTTAACAAGGACAGACATGGGAGCGGAAAGATCAGGTTTTGTGTGTATAGACCATTGGCCTCCATCTAAACGCAACATTGGAGTGATCGATACAATTAAAAATTTAATGAATATATGAAGCCAGGCAACGCAGAAACAGTTAACCTCGATCGTCCACTTCCAGTCTAAACCAATTTGGAGCAAATTTTCAGTTCTCACTCGGTTTTCTAAGCTTGTCATCGTTTTCTGTTCCCTTTTCTAAAATTTATGTCTTAGTTCTTGCAAACAAAAGCGTGAATTTTATTTACAGATGTACTATTATATGCACCAGTCCGGTAGGTGCATAACTCCAGAATTAAGATATTTTTTTTAGAAAAACAGGCCGCACAGCGATAACAATTGCAAAATACCGAATTAGACCTGAAGATTTGGTTCATGTTATCTTAGACTGGGAGTAGACGACCGGGGTTAAATGTTTGATTTGGTGTCTAGTTCCGACTAGCTGATCACTCTGGTATCGTTATGTAAGACTTCGGTGGTGTAGACAGACTTTCGCAGAAACGTATTCCCCGGAAAGAATTCCTTTGTAGGAACTAGTTCCTTTTGAAAAGCATGGAACGTGAACTGATTTAAGTTCCTTTTAAGGAGGAATGAGTAAACATCCCCTTTTAAGAGAAACTGATATAGCTAATATCGTTCCTTTTCCTGTGATCTAGAAACACATAATTTGCGCGTGTGTATATAAATTTAATTTAGGTGAAAGATATTTTTGCAACGGAAAACACAGTTTATGCTACGTGATTCACCACCCTTAGCCGTTAGCTCATTTGAAATAAATTATAGTGTTTTTAACTATATATTTTTGCGTATTTGCGTACATATTTTCATTTTCTAGTCAGTTATTCGAGGCCTATAACTATAAAATTTCAAATAATGAATTCCATTTCCCTGCAAGTGTTTTAGGAATATTTAGGATGTCAAAAATTGAGTAAATTACTTGTCAGATATAATATAAGTGGTCAGTGCTGGATTAAGCTTTTAGTGGGCCTTGGGCTATTGAGTCTTGCCCTGAGCTAAATACTTTCTAAGGCCCGTGTTACCTATCCCCTGTCGTTGTGAAAGTAACTTATTTACCTTTGGCGGGGCCACTGAAGAAGTTGGGACCTGGGTTACAGCCCCTTTTAGAGCCCCCCTTAATCCGGCTCTGTAAGTGATTCATCAGTCTATTATAAGACTTTCATGTAAGGACTCCATATGTATTTTTTAATACAAGAATTTTTTGGCTCTGCTTGTCAAGAACTTCTACTGCTGTTTATTGCAAGAGGTTTGCGTTTTCTTTGATACAATAATTCTTCGTTTTTGTTTGATAGAGAACTTCGTGGTTCTAGTTGATACAAAAAGTTCTTGTTTCTACCTAACTGATGCAAGAACCTTTTGTTTTGGTCTGATGCAGTGTTTAAAAATTCAAATGACAATTTACAGTATGTTATGGATTTAAGCTAAAATGTTTATGTATGTAAACAGCGTGAAACTAAATAATTTTGTGAGAGAACAAGTTAAATAGAACAGTGTATCATCCTAAAAAAAGAACCATAGAGTTAAGAATAGAACAGAGGTAGCCTGAGGTTGTTATCTGGGTGGGGAGTAAAGCCAAGTGACGGAAGTGACGAGGCACTTCCACCACATTGACTGCCCCCATATTTAGTGGCCCGTATATCGAGTATTGCCTTCTCATTTTATCTTACGGGAAGATAAAGTTATTAATGAGAAGCGCGCATGTCAGATGAAACCTTCAAGATAACTATCGTTGTTCAAAGAAAAAGAAAAAACAAGTGTTTCGCAAAGAATTGACAACTGTAAAACGCATGAAAATGTCCGAGATGTGTTGTGTTGCTGTTCATTATAGTCACTCGATAGAAATGTGCGTTTCAAAAAGGTCACAGGATGACCCACAGTACTCGGCATAAGGACTCGAATGGCGGCCACACAATATGGCTGCCGCTGAACCGTATTTGGCTTCATGCGACGTCATGAAAGCTCACTCTATTCGATTGCTATCTCTGTGGAAAGAACTAAAGGAAATTCAAGCAAAGATTTAGAGTTCGGTCAATACGCTGAAGAGAGGAAGAAGACAGGTGTAATTTACGAAATGAAAGGAAGAAAGGTGAAGGTTAGAAGTAATAGTAATTTTATGTGCATAATACATTAATTAATTAATCGTTATCAAACGTAAATGTCAGAGAAGTATCTGAATTTAATATAGGCGTACTGATGGGCTTCTTTTTAGTATACGTCAGACGTTTCATTTGGAACCATAAATGGAGCCGTCTGTTAAAGGTGATGTGCATCGCATACAACGGAAAGAATCTAACCTGGCGTTTTCTAACCCGCCTCCGTTTTCTCGACATACGCCCAGGGGTGGAATGGAGGGTACACGCGGGTGCACGGCGTGTACCCACCTAAATTTTTTAGAAGAAAGCGTGTACCTACGTGACTATTAGAACAACGCCGGATACAGGGTGGGTACACGCCGTGTACTCAGCTATTTTAAACCCGGCCAAGAAAGAGACGATCAGAAAAGATTTATTCGATTGTACATGAACTGCCAAGACTACCGCGGCCCAACCCAACCGATAACTGAAAGACCCCGTTCTCTGTGTATTTTTCAAGAGTAAACTTTACTTGAGGTCTTTGTGCTAAGCAAATATATCAAGTTTTTGTCTATAATATTGTATGAATCACATGTATTGTTATATACGTGTACGTTACTGTGTAGCTTACTACCTTAAAGTGTTCTCTTTATATTTGTGTACTAGCGTACACTTTATGGAGGAAATTAACAGTTGTTCTTGACGGAAGGTCAGTGATAATGGTTGTTGTCAACTGATATGTTTACAACTATATACTTGGACTTTGTTCTTTGTCTTCATGATCATACATTTATACTCCTCCTGTTTTCGTTTCGAACTCATCTTCATGTGCAATTTGTATTTTTTTATCGTCTGCGGCGCGATTCGAACTTCGATCCTTGTATTCTGTAATCCGTCACTAGATTCGAATTCCGCTGCAGATAGATGCAAAAATATTAGAAACTGTACCCAAACATGAGAGATAAAGAACTCTCTCGAAAACGTAGTAGAAACACACGTATAGGGTGTAGAAACAAGGAGTAACAGAATTCGACTAACTTACTTGGAGATATCACAATACATCAGAAAAATAAAAACGTCTTAGTGGCCAGCGTTCGCCTCGTTTCGATGCTACAAGTTGCCATAAATTAATTTAAGAGCTCCATATAATGCCATAAACAGCAGAGCTGATGCGGCAAGGTATCTCAAAGACTTTAAAAATGGTGTATCGAAAATGTATATTCTAAAATTTTGCAATGGGTGCACAAGGGACTTTCCAAGAGAAGTAGAGTGGGCCGCAGTGGATCAATGGTTAGAGGGCTTACATCTGGCGCTTGGGTTTGTTAGTTCAAACCCTGCTCGTGCAATGTGGGCTTTCTGGTGGACAAACTCCGTGTGTGGGGGTTTTCTCGGGGTGCTTGCATTTCCTCCCACTTTCTTCATTCCATCATCATCCATCTGGCCTGAGCTTGAGTTGCCTAAAGGCCTTAAAAATTAAATTCATGAGAAATAGAGGATTTCCAGAAATTCCCTAAAGTAAAGGTAAGTCAAAATGAGCATGGATAGGAAGACCTTCCGTGCGAGTAGAAACGGCATACGTAATCACCGCTATCGAGCCGGACAATGACATTCTCTCTCGCTGATGATGAATGCACCGAACTTTTTTTGATGTGCGTAATTCTTATTCCTATTTGTTATGCAACCACTTTTTTTTTATAAGAATTGACTACTGTTCCACAAAAATTGAAGCTCTAGTTATCGCGTGTCCGAGAACAGTCTGACGGAAAACTTTGGAAAAGCCAAGAAAAAGTACCCAAGAAAAAATTTACCATTCCACCCCTGCATACTGTCAGTGATTTTTTGTAGCAAACCATCAACGGTGAATGGAAATAAATATGTCACTATGGCGTAACAGTACCATGATTCCGATTCATGAACGTGTGACTTATTTCGTTCGGAAAAATCAGGGCCAACGTAAGCTAACCTAGTACCGTACCTTAGGTTTAAAAAGAACTGCACCTGCACTCCAGAGGAAATAGTTGACTTCTAATCTATAACTTCATACAGCTACACTATGAGTAGGCGTAACCATATTCATTTATGCGTTGCGCAATCACAAAGCAAACCAGTAAAATCTTTCCCCATGGATACCCATATTCAGGAGATCCAAGAAGGAACGTTATAAAAGGACGAAAAACATTTGTAAAATTCCATTGAAATACTCTTTTTTTATTATTATTATTATTTTGTGATTCTTTGATGGATTCACACACAACTTTTGTATGTTTCATAGTAGCATAGTTCCTAAAATAGATCCTAAATAAAATATAACCTGATTTTTTTATGCAGAATCTTTTCACGTCCCACTGTTTAAGAACATTGTTTAAGATCTTATACAAGAACTTCGTTCCTTTGTCTGAAGAATTTAATACTTCTGTTTGGTGCAAAGAACTCTGTACAGCTGTCTAATTTAAGATCAGAAGAGAACATAACAGAAATATAAATGAATGAGTGAGATTAAGAAAGAAAAAGATTCTAAAATTTAAAAAGGCAAGTACATCAACTTCTCCATATACGTACATAACGAAAAGAAACATTTACGAAATATTTACAAATAACTGTCTGGGGAACGTGCTTGAATCTTTAGGCATAGCCTACTAATTATAGGTCTTTGGTTTTGACCATTAGTTTAACCGCCAAAGAGTTTTCTTCTTGGATTCCTAACACTAATGTCGGATGGAAATTTTCCTTCTTAATATCATCCATTCAATTATTAGATTCAATTTTAATATTGAAGATGTACTGTTTCTGAAACATTAGAATTATAACAGAATTCTTGAAACATAATATTGAAGATAAAGGCTGAAAGGGAACTAAAACATTCTATCTTATATGTACAATTGATTGATCTTCATACCCACCATCGCCGGAAATGAAATTGAGTTAATTTCCCTAAAATGAAGTATTAAGAATAGGATTATAAGAATATATTACACCAATCTGTTGCAACTCCAGCTCACCTTCGGGAAGGGCGTAGGCCATAGTGCTGTTACCGCCCATACAATTAATTTTATCTTATCCAACCCACTTAGTTCATTGAAGCAACAACCGTGTTTGTATCGTTGGCGTTTAATCTTTCAAGTAAACCTATCGATGCTTCAAAGCGCTTTTTTGACCAAATTTGGTAGAGAAGTAGGGTACATCAGGGTCGAATTCAGTCATTTTGAGAACCTTCTTCAAATGGCATTTGAGTAAGAGCATTTTGAGATGAAATCTTGTACTTAAGAAATGCCTTATTCATAGTCGTTTTTCAAGTACATCTTCTCCGAAACTGATTTTAGTTAGTGGGTAATCCATGTCTTGTTGAAACTTAGTCTCAAGAAACACACGGTAGCCAGCTGAGCAATATTACGACTTCCATGTAATATTTGGCTTCATATGTCAATGAACAATGTTGTAGTTCGTTCATATAAAACTAATTACATTGAAAAAATGTAAATATTGCATTCGAAAAGTCTGAATCTTAACGTCGTATAAAATGGTAGTGATTAAAAAGGTGCTGATATTTGGTTTTATTTTCAAATGAGGTGCAAGGATAGCATATGTAGCATGTAGTCAAATATATGTTTCCGTGCAGATAGGGTTTAGTGTCGCACAGATTAAACTTAAGAAGCTTGAATTAAATTGAGCATGAATTGAATGTAAACGGTGTCCTCATTTTTATTTATGATCCTCATGACAAAGTGCAATTCATGTATTTCTGTAGTATCTACACTTCACATCAACGTGCAAATCTGTAGAAAATAACTATCCCAAAGCTTTACTGCGTCCATGTGCGATTTCCCATTACATTGCCTCTGTATATGGTGTTTCTTTACTATTTGCAATCTGTTACATCATTCAAACCTATGAAACATGTAAATTGAACTGAATTTATTTTAAGGCCTCTAGGCAACTATGGCTCAGGTCGTATGTATGATTATGGGATGAATTGGTGGAATGAAGAAAGCGGGAGGAAACTGGAGAACCCCGAGAAAAACCACGCACATGGTGTTTGTGCACCTCAAAGCCCACGTGACTTGAGCAGGGATCGACCCGACGACCCCTATGGAACATGTAAACTTAGAAGTTTCATTATTTCCTTTATTTGCACTTTCGATCTCACTAAGAATGCAACTTCTAGGCTGCAATCTTTCCTCCACAGTACTTATGAACTACGTGCACTTCACTACAAAAAGCTGTGAAACATATGGAACACACTTTTTTCAATAAATATTACTTTAGCTTTCCAAGCTTGCACCAGCTATTGAGTCGTATGTACCTCTCATTCCCTTGCAAATAATTCTCACAAGCACTTCTAGAAACACACAGCGACATCCAACAATCCAAAAGTGTTACGAAAAGGCATGTGTCATTCCTATTTCGTTAAATACCGGTTACGTCCTCGAGTTGTTCACAGAATGCATATATGGCGGCATGGGGAGGAATACTGATTGTCACTTCGTGTTATGAATGACAAGTATTTTGCTACAGAAATACAACGGACTCTAGGTCGACTTTCCTTGCCGTACTGAAGGGCATATAATAAAGAGATATCGGCAAGATGCACGTCCTTACTGATATAAGAAGTAAAAATGGAGGAATTGGTGAAACTTCAGGTTTAAAGTGAAGTGCAAGTAGTACAACAAGGCTGTATTGCAGTTTAGCTACTTGTGGCATAGAGCACTGGAAACAACTCAGAATGTTACGTTTTATGTTCCTATAGCCAGGAAACCTACTAATTAAAAAGCATGAGAAATAAAAAAAGTGACATACTGGTAATGTGGAAGATGTCTTCATCGTTTCGATGTGCTCATGAAGAACACAAAACCCGTGTTTAAGACGGGAAAGTAGTTAGTCCATGTTTCTGTAGAACGGAATAGAATTTAAAATTACGGGATTTTCATTACAGAGAATAGAAAAATCACAAACAATGAAAACTATGTTATTCCAACTTTAATCTATGAAACACAAGGAGTAACCACTCTTGTTGTTTTAAGCATGGTTTTCATACTTGGGTGGAACTAAGCAAATTTCCTGGCAGAACAATTGAATTATTTTTTAGGGGATAAATGGCTTAGTCGAGTGACCCTCCTTGTTATAGACACGGGAGTTATGTGGTGGAATAACGTGATTTCCAGTTTTTCTGGTGAGTGTTCATTGTTTCTGCAACAAAGTCATGGGTTCATTCTGAATGGAAGGACACACAGATGCCTTCTCTGTTATGTACTTTCACTTACATCAGCCTCTGATTTGGGCCAGAAAATTGCGTTCTACGGAAACAAGCAGTGGCGGCTCGTGGTCAAAATCGTAAGTGAAGTGCATCCAAATCATTAATTACCCACTCTCTATTCATCCCGAATTTCCTGGACTGACTGGTTTACCCGTAATGCCGCTTATCATCATATTAAATGTTGATGAATATTTGTAGAGAAATTAACTGCTAAAAGTTGGGACTCACTATAAATATGTAAATATAGTTGAAGATACGACAAATTTCGCCGACGACTGAGCGTGGGAACTACAAACATGCCCATGTTAGTATACGCCCAAGAAAAGTGCAGTACTTTGGTAAATTGCATTTACAAGAAGTAATTCGGCATTGGCAAAGCTAATTTTGTAGAAGACTTTGCCACTTGTAGAACAGAGAATAAAGTACTAGACAGGCATAGTGTAGTTATACAGTATATTTATTGTTTATTTGTATAAAGGTCATTAACTGAGAAGAGTACTAAATAACTGCCTAACTTAAAATTTTCAAATCGAACATTCCACCTTTTAAATGTGAAGCAGGAAGAACGGAATAAACTAAAACACCAGTTGCATGAACTATCGCAGCGTAGGGATTTAAACTGAGACTTTGTCCTCCTTTTCAGAGTACTATACTCATCGACGTAACGTTGTATTATTATAATTTGTGGTTTGATACGCACATTTCCTATACCGATATTAGACGGATTCAAATGAATGTACAGTGCATTAGTGACGAGGACCGAACAGCTGTAACTCAGTTGGTAGAGCGTCGGTTTAGCAATCGAAAGGTCTTGGGATTGTTCCCAGCGACCGCCATTCTGATTGATGTTTTTCGTAAGCTACACTAAGCAAATGCCGGGATGGTAGTATACTTCCAAACTTGGGATGGTAGCTACTGAACGAAAGTTGCCTAAATGCCATGCAAAGACAAAATCAGTGATGAAAATTATATCCCGTGGAAATGCAAATGGAAAGAATAACTAGGCTTGTATTCTAGGTCTTGTAAATGCGGAAAAGTGATAGATTTCTCAACTCAAAAATTATTTGCATAAAGACACAACCAGCATTGAAGGACCTTTATGCATGCTGAGTGCTGAAAGTTTAATATTACTATTAGAGGAAGGCAATGGATAGAGAGAGAAAATATGAATGAAATTAGATGATGGCCTGTTTAAAATATTCTTCGTGACATTTTCAGTTTTCAGGCTCCCCTAAATTCAACTTATTTTCTGCTTCAAAATTTATTATTCGAACAACACATACACAGTGATTTTTCAGATGCAGTGGACAATTTTAGAGTAATGTTTGAAGTTTAGTTTAATTTACATTTAAATTACTGGCATCTAAGGTCTACTTTCGTCATACGTCTGAAGAATGGCGTCCCTTGGCGAACATTTTATTACTCCTGAAGCGAGAGCCGAGCTGGCGTTCTTTAGTTGCTATCCCATTGGGAAACACCTACTTTCGAACCCACCAATAGGCCACCTTGTCTGATGTTTTTCCAGTTTTCGCGCTCTCGCACCAGCTTGATGCGGGGACAGTTCCTTCCTTTCTTCTACCTTCCCCATCCTGGCCTAATGTAAACAAAACATGACTAAAATTCATGGCTATAAATAAAATTCAATTCAAATACACTCGTAACGAGATTGATACTGACTTTCAGGTGGTTTTGAAATCTTTAAACGAATAAAAAATCCCGTGCCTCTAGAATATTTATTCTTGCTAATAAACATTCAAGGCAATTAGAGCGTGACCTGTTCAATTAAATTAATTACATTTTTCCTTAAGATACAGAGACTATTATATTAGGTTTAATGTGTCAAAATCACACAAAATTATTCTGCTGCTGAAATCAGGAACTCACAAAACAATATTTATTAAGAGAAGTTATAAATGAGCTTACAAACTTATAAAGACATTCTATTATATATTTCAATATTTACCAGCAATCCAGCATTGACGTCTTAAGTGTGTAATCGCTCAGCGAGCTCAACTTTAGACGGAAATGAGAAGAACAGAAGGTCTAAGGTCTCTATTCTAGATGATATCCAGGAATTAATGGAGAAAAAATGAAAATATCCGTCAGAACGCATGGATGTTCAAAGGTTTATTGAACTTGTGCTGGTTCCTTATCAGTGATCTGTGGTTAAAGATCACTAGGCGACGTGGACTGGGCATGTATAAATAAGGGTGAAAAAATGAACGTAGCGGATGACATATTTTAAATCTATTTATTCGGAATAAAAATGCAATTAATATTTATACATATGGATAAAGTTTGACGAATACCCTTTTAGTTCCAACCATGACCATCTTCGTAATTCTGCAAATCCATTCCACCACGCCTTACAAATCAGTGAAATCTCTAATATATCGAGTAACTGAAATATTCTACTTCTACCCAGAGTACATTTTAAGTAAGGTTAGCATTTTATAAAAATCAACCATTAACATAGCCATATATTGAGACTGGATTCTATAGCTTAGTCAAGGAGTAGAATAGAAGTAGAATACTTCAAATTAATTTGTTGTATCTAGCATTGTGCGCCTGAATTAACTCACTTGGCACTAGGTCTATTACAGCTCTGACATACATACTTATTCAAGGATATTTGTCTACAAAAAGGCCATGTCAAAATCGTCATTCCCTTTCACTATACATACATGAACAAAAGACGAACAATTGTACAGGTACATATGGTGCTGATACAGCGGGGACAAATTTACTTTACTTGCACACTGAACAGCCGAAACTCGGAAGAGAAGTAACTTCGTTGAAAGCAGGTTGCAGGTTCTCTTCCGCTATCCTCAACGCTATCTCGCACTGGCCAGTATAGCCTGCAGCGTCTAGGTTGTCATGGCAACCAGAAGTTCACCGTCCCGTCAACGGAAAGATTTTCACCGCGGTAAAATTGTCCCCGCCATAGAAAGCACTTATAGCTAGATTTTTTCGAAGGTATATAAAAGTAACGTTTTCAGCTTCGTAAGAATACGGTACCTTCTAGCGCTAGAATATTTACTTATGCTGCATACAAAATTGGAAACAGTTTATTTTTTATTTTTTTGGAATTTTGTTACGCTACTTCATTTTCTTTCAGAAACAATTTTTGTTTATTTAGTAAATGAAAGAACGAAATAATAGGTGAAGTACAGCTTCACTAACTTCACCTGAAGAACCGCCACTGGTATACAGGAAAATAAATATGCAGAAAATAATTTTTCATTTTCTTGATATCATAAGATTTATAGTACTGCTACGATTTCAGAGCACCACAAGTTCTGCAATTGATAGCATTAGCATCCTCTCCACCTTCGGTAGCATTACAATTCGTGCATTCTTGTGTTTTGAAATAATTATCTATTCACCTGAAAAAGCATCCTTTTTGCCAGAGACCAACTGGGGGGACTCGGAGGGAAGTATCGCCAATTCTTTACATTCTTTGGGAAAGAAGAAAAGAATCCTTGTGCACCACGATGGCGTGCACCCAAATGAGTAATATGAACAAGTTTCACCTAGAAGTAAATAAATGTTTAAACTCATGACAATTTGAGGAGGAATCACAAATCAATGTCTCCAATTGAACATTATCCTGTCACGACACGAGAGTCATCAACTGTCATATTTTAAAGATAACTTTAACTTTTAAGGCAAAACTTCGTGTGAAAAACACGAGTTTTGAATTTGATTTGACTTGAGTAGCTAAATTTCTGGTGTATAGTTAGATCTATTTTCTAATGAACTGTAGCTCATTGGTTTACTGTAGCCAGAGTTGTATATACTAGCTAGTCAGGCGATTTAAGCTGCAATACTATGAAGTATGAACTATGAAACACACGAGAAAAAAAATGTATTGCTTCGAAATATAAGTCGTATCGTGATGGGTGTAAGCCATAGTGCTGTTACCGCCCATAAACTCATTTCATCTATTTTATCTATCGAAATATAAGTAAAAAAAATGTAAAATTTCCATAATAAATAAGGTTACTTCACAAAGTGTTGATCAAAACACGTGTCTGGATCAATGAAATAATCAAACTTCGGTTATTGTGAAGTGACGAGTTGTATGAATTTACTAATTTCATTATTTAACTTACATAATGGCATATATGGTTAACCCCGTTACAAGTCGGCGGAAAGATGTAACTTGGCGATCACTCTTCTGGGAAAATGAGAAAAGAAACTACGACTTTAAATTAGATACCATCCCGGGATTTGCCTGTGTGACTAAAGAAAGAACCCTGAAGAAACCACACTCAAGATGGGCTCTCTTGCCTTTTCAAACTTGAGTCACCGACTGACGTGACTTCAATTTTTTTATACAAATGTTCGGAGGGATTCCTGCCTCACACTAGGCGACTTGGTCGCGCGACTGAGTGACGGTTCATTTTTGTTTCCCTGAGCCAGTTTGATAAAAACCTTTCCAACGACACCCCACACACCTTTCTGCCCTTGTAGTTCCTGAGAGTTCATTTCTGTACATGGACGAACAGAATGAGCGGGATTATAAGGTCCCTTTTAGCTATAGCTTCGCTATCAAGGGACCTAAAATTTAAGTAGTAAATTTACTTTACTTTTTTCTCTCCTGGAGTAGCATTTAGGGATCGTCATTTCAATCACGGAGTGCAAACTTAGTGTTAAAACTTACAACACCCACACGGCCTCGTAGCTTAGTGGTAGAGCGTTTGCGTACCATTCGGGAGATCATGGGTTCAATCCCAGCGGCCGACGATCCTGACTGGTGTTTTCCAGAGTTTTTCCTCACTCACACCAGGCAAATGCAAGGATGAACCTTTAACTTAGTCCCTGGCTGACCTTCCCGAATCCTTTTCCCTCTCCTATCCCGCCTGAGTTTTAGATGCCTAAAGCCATAAATAAAATTCAATTCAACCCACACAGCCTCGAATGACTGGCCCTCCACCTTCATCATTAAGGACACTCCTCGCGCTCGCCCCCACTTTTTCATTTTTCAAACTCTAAGAGCATTATCAAAAATTTTAGAACACAGCGCACTAGTATTTACAAATTACTACGAAATACAATAGACAGCGATCTCGAGATCTTGTCGATTGATGACAATGATGAGTACTGAGACTTCATTTAAATAATGACGTCATTTGAAAACGTATCACTCATGAATGGACAAGATCTCGAGATCGACTGGGTTTTCAGTGTAATAACTCGACCAGCTGGTTCAGTGACCATAACCACTAAACCCCGACATCCCTCTTTTTCTGTTTTAAATTTCAACCTCGACCTCGCGACGGGGCTTCTACCTCGACCTCATTTAACCTCGACCTCAATCAACTTCGACCTCGCGATCTCACTTCGACCTCGCTCAACCTCGACCTCGCGACGGAACTCTGACCTCGACCTCGCGACGGGACTCTGACCTCGACTTCGCGACGGGACTGACCTCGACCTCGCGACAGGACTTCGACCTCGACCTTGCTCAACCTCGACCTCGCAATCTCACTTCGACCTCGATCTCGCGATCTCACTTCGACCTCATTTAACCTCGACCTCAATCAACTTCGACCTCGCGATCTCACTTTGAAGTTGGGCGATCTAACCTCGCGGTGTGAGGTCGAGGTCAAATGAGGTCGAGATCGGACCTCGCGAGGTTAAACACTTCTGGATCTAAGTAGAAAAACATACGTTTATTTATAAAATGTTTGAAATAATGGAAAACAAATACACATTAATGGATATTGGGTAAATGCACTGTCTTTTGAGGGGTACGTTTGTCATGACCGCCATCTTGAAGTTGGCAATCTAAATCTTGATCGATTTTATTTAAAAAAATAGGAAGGGGGTCATACAACACATCAATGTAGGCTAGACTTTTACCAGAAACACATTGGTGAAGTCAGTTTTCCCATAAATTTATTTTAAAGAGAAATGATGAGAGGTGGCATTAGTATGTGTAGTTGATTGAAAAGTTAAGAAATACTTTGTTATTTTTTAAACAATGCAAGAAATGAAAACCTATGGCACAAGTAATGGGTACTACTTAGGTGGTTCCCGATACTAATTACTTTTGCATTCGGCTTTCATTTCTTGCATTGTTTCAAAAATAACACAGTATTTCTGGACTTCTCAATCAACTAATGTCACCTCTCATTATCTCTCTCAAAAATAAATTTATTGCAAAACTGACTACACCGATGTATTTCTGGTAAAATTCTAGCCTAGATTGATATGTTACATGACTTCCATCCTATTAAAAAAAATCGAACTAGATTCACGATGGCCGACTTCAAGATGGCGGCTATGATAGACGTACCCCTTAAAAGATTGCGCATTTACCCATTACCCATTAGTGTGTTCTTGTTTTCCATTATTTCAAACATTTTATGAATAAACGTGTGTTTCCTACTTAGATCACACTATAAATCCCTATTCTTATGAAAGAAACTTTTGGCCGCTGCGTCCATCTTAATGGACGAAAGTACTTTTAATTATGTTTTCTGGTGGTTTCCTGATATACCTACAGTACTACTCTTCCAAGTTTGGTCAAGAAAGCGCTTTGAAGAATTGATAGGTTTACTTGTTACATAGGTCTACTTCCATGCCAGGATCATTCTTGTATGTCTGATTGTGCTTATTTCACGCTTACTGAACATATTGATCTTGTACAAAGAGTTCATCAATTCTCTATTTATCAATGTGCCTACCACTTAATAAGTTAGGGAATTACAAGTGTTTTTAAAGTCGTTATTTCCCATTTGTTTCGGTATTTTCCTAATTGGATTATTCAGAAAAACTTTGAAACATCAATCCACATTTATTCAAATGAGTATAAAAACATATAATCAATGGTTATGACTATCTATATGTGTAATTCACTAGGATGCATCCCTCTTTTGGGGTGTGTACAGAATTATGTTTTGGCTGGAAATGGTTTAATTGCTCTTTTGTCATGCTCGAACATGCTTAATAAGTTAATATCGTTACCATGGAAACGTTCAATAATTTAATATTCTAAGGCGCTTTAAGTCTTAAGGGTTGAGCCCAACATACTAAGTTTGAATCAAATTGGTTTAACACTTCTTACATGAAGGTACGTTTTAATCGAGTCTCGTTACCATTTTTCTGATTTTTTAATGTAGAGTCATATTTCCCTACACCAATATCTCAACCATTCTCACATAATGCATGAAAATGCGTTTTTCTTAAAGTTACCATGCAAACTACACTACCTCCCGTGGTCCAGGCGGTAACGTCGCGAACTTCAAATCGGCAATGGGTTGGCACGCGGGATCGAATCTCCCAGCCGACCATCCTGGCTGAGGTTTCCCAGGGATTCCTTGTTTCACCAGGCGATACCCGGGATGGTACCTTAAGTAAGGCCTGGCCGCCAGCTTCCCCATCATCTCTTCTAATCTAGCCTGAACCAAATATGTCTAAAGGCAGTAAATAGATTCAGTTCCATGGAAACCATACGACTTTTCACCAACCTCCAACCTGATAAATCTCGTCCAGCACAATCATCACCACACAGCAAAAGATATCGATGTTGATTCGACAATGTTTCAGTGTCCCAGTGCGAGCACCACTTTTTATGTTAACACAATACACGGTGTTGTTTTTAGTACTGGAAGCAGGAGAAATAAAGTAGAAGTCTGAAGAGAGATTTGAACATGGATTGACTTAGAAATCCAGCGACTTAGCGACTGGACTAAATTACCAGAAAAAAAAAGACAACAACAAAAACAAAACACTAGATTCAAACAGTATAATCGTAAGAATATAAAGTTTTATGATATATCTAACACAGAAAGTGGTGATCACTCCGGGACACAGAAAAATGTTGAATCAACACCGCTACTTTTAGCTGTATACTCTGAAAAAAATTGGTTATTATCTACAGAGAAAAGTGCTCTGGCGCCACTATGTCCTTCATTGTATAAAGTTCGGTATAGATATACAGTTAAAACACTTTCAGAAAGTGCCCTGTCTCCACCAGGGCTGAAATACCCTAGTAGTTATTATCGGTCTACATCACGTCGTTTTTTTTTTTTTTTTTTTTTTCTCTAAAGGTGCAAAGTGAATGTATAAGTAATAAAAGTACTTGCATACAATCGAAATTCAATAGGTAAATGACAGAATTCATTCATGGAAGTTTTCTTTCTTCCAGGCTCAATTAGTGCCTTGTGAATGGTGCAATCGTACATTTGCACCAGATCGACTTCAGGTCCACCTTCGGGGTTGCAGCCAAAGGAAGCCCGGCTATGTCAGAAGTAATAATAGCAACAGTAGCTTCAGTGACCAGGTAAGTTATTAAAGCAGTATTACCTTGATCTTTGTTGTTTCTCCAACTGGCTTTCTTTTTCTACTTTATAAGATGAAAAAATTATCTCCCAAGATCAATAAAATATGCTTAATATTCATCTCTTAACTATTTTTGTGTCTCTTTGGATAGGAAAGCTTTGAAATTGAATCGCTGCTTGAAAAAAAATAATAAATTATTTTGTAATGTGAGTTAGAACGTTTTTGAGATCAGCGATTCAATTTTAGGTTTGTTCGACAAGTTTACACGTACTTGCCACAGAGTATAAGAAATAACAGACAAGTGTGAATGGATACGATATCAGAATGTATGTTTCAAGCAGTGCATCATTTACGTCGAAAAGCTGCGGTGGCTGATTGGTAGAGCCCTTACTTCTGTTTCTATTCCTGCTCGTGCCTTGTGAACTTTGTGGTGAACGAACATCGTGTGGATGTGTTTTCTCGGAGTTTTCCGGTTTCCTCCCTTTTTCTTCATTTCTCTAATTATCCCATCATTCTCCAATAGCAAAATTCCACCACATGCGGTGGGCCGACGTCTGGATTTGTAGTAGTTGCCATCAAGGAGGTTTGTTCGAAGTTAGATAGATGAACAATAACGTCCACCAAGTCGGCATTTGAGCGGCAAAAAGATGGCGGTCCATTCTATGGATTGAAGGTACAAGGTAACTGCCGACGTGGCGGGATATTGCAAGTGGGCCATCATTGGTTCAGAGGTGATACCTGACTGGACGGCATCATGGGTATTCACCGGCGGACAGCCGTTGTGTCGGTTATCCGCTAGAGAACAGCGGCTAGCGGAGTGTACAGTGGCCCACAAGCGGGTGAAGGCGACATTTGGCGACTATACGACTGTTGCCGACAATATACCGCCTTGGTAGAGATGCTGCATTAGTCTAATTCCGACGATAGCCCGCCGGACCAGGTGGAGAACTGCAGCGGGTCACCGTCATTTTGCTCATGGGGTGTGTACATCGTTCAACCAATTATTATTATTATTAGTAGTAGTAGTATTAGTAGTAGTAGTAGTAGTAGTAGTAGTAGTAGTAGTAGTAGTATCTTACAACCCTAGCGCTTGAAAGCGATTAACCGTAACTTAGACAGTTGACTTCGCATTCGAGAGGTCCTGAGTTCTATCCCAGCGGCCGACCTTCGTGACTAAGGTTTTCCCAGGGTTTTTCCTCAGTAACACCAGGTAAATGTCAAGGTAGTACATTTAACTCAGGCTCTTGGTCGACTCCTTTCCACACTCTTTCCACTACTCTTCCCCGGCCCGAACCGTAGATAGGTAAAGACCGTAAATAAATTCAATTTTAAATTCCTAGCGCTTCTAATTTCACATAACGTGTATGTCGGAATTTTGAACGAAAATACTCGCGTAAAATACACAACAGGCAATTTCAACACCACTTCTCAACAACAGAAGCTTCTAGCACACTCAACTTAGTGTTGCCAACACACCAGTATGGAGTACACGTTTTATTACCAACCGCTGCTTATGTCCCTGCTTTATTATACTTTTGGTAGATGTTGGAAGAGAATGGAACCATAAGTTATAATAGTATTCATTCAGTTGCCTGGTTAACTCGTCGTATATGAGGTTAACATTCATTTTATTATATGTATCAAACTTTACTAAAAATGGAAGGCAACATTCCTTGGGTTCTAGAACACTTCGACTATGAAACATTCATTACTTTGGATCGCAAAGTCGCGGTATATTTTACGTGGAGTGCTGTTTATTATTTATGTCGTTCAATAAACTTGAATGTATGTTAAGTCGGTGCAGTGGTCGCGTGATATGTGGACAAACGCTAAAGCTGATACTGATCACTATTTGAATTTCGTAGGAATGAAGAAAGGAGAAAAGAAATTATGGATAAGTTTGGATAAAATCGTTGTTAGACAGTTCAAAAGTCGAGTTGAGAATCGCATGTTATGCATTTAGCATTCTCTATCGGAGTTTCAAACATTATCTTTTTCGTCCTTTACTAAAAAATGTTTTTTCCTCTAAAAGAGTCACTAACACGAAAATTCATATTAGTTGAAGGTCATACTCGCCGTGCTTTCATAATATTTATTTCTGTGCAGTGTGTTTCATTCTATCGCTTGTCTGCCTTTGCAAATAACATTACATTGATGATAAGCATAAAGGAAGTTATTTTAATATGAATTAGGCCATTGTGTTTACAAAGTATTCGGGAAGTAAATTTCAAACTCGAATATTAACCATAGCCGACTGAATCTAAATGTTTGCTTTCCTCTGAGTCCCAAGCTGGAAGAGTAAAAGCTAACCTCGGAAGTCGAGAAGTTTGACGCGTCAGGTTAGCGTCCGGTATAGGGTTCAAATGCCGAATTGGGATGGGTGTTTGTGGACTTTAAAAAGTGTTGCACTCTTCTCGGGACGGGCCGAAGTAAAATGGTTCAAATAAAATAAAGTGTATTTTTTATTTGTTTATTTATTTAATCGAGGAGTTAAATGGCACTGCATTGCCTGTGTTTCTGGTGTGCTACCAAGAAAGCAATCACTCAAAGAAATCCCATTTATTAAATTTAGAACCATAACGAACTTGACAGAGTGGACAAGAATTAAATTTGTCCAAAGTAGATTTTGTACTTCATTGAAAATCTCAAGTCTAACATTTTCACCTGACATATTTTGCAACTATTTATAAACATCTTATGTTAATTATAACAAAATAAAAGCAACTTAAACCACTCCAGTATTTCAATGTACCTTGTTTTCTAATTTCACTATCCCGAGGGCAGGGCGTAACCGTCTAAATGGGCCAACGATAATAACAGATAGTAGACTTGTTTCATAGACCGTTCATATTGAGATCAATTCAGACAAGAAATATGTATGATTAGAAGAATTATCTAGAAATCTTTGATTATACCAATCTACTGGAAAGTGACTCCGGTTTGTAATAAAGAGATCTGGATTATCCTTTGCTCACCTTATCTCAGCCTGAGCAGATAACACAATTTACCTAAGAGAAAGCTTAGATTTGTTTGCAGACAATCTGATTTGTTTAGAAATATTATCTGTTGGGTATACTGGAGTCATGTTTCATGATAAAACTTAGTAATAAGTAGGAAAATATGACAAATTTACATTAAAAATTCATTTAGTAGGAAAATATCGAAAATATTCTACAGTCCTACGCTTCCCCTCACGATAATCATAGATCTGTCCCTGAGCCTGAGCCTAAACTACCCCAGTAACACACAAGCATGTTTTAAGTGTAGACTTTTTGTTTATTTCGTTGATTAACCGTAATCGGTTGAAAACAAGTACGTTTAATTTAAATCATATTTCAATAAAGACTTGTTATTGTTGATAAGATTCAACGTGGATTCAACTATGCTATAGGTTTCGTTTCATGGGATTTTTTCTAATTTAATAGAATGAAATTTGTAACTAAAAGATAATGCCATTAACTATTATTTTGTGTTGTCTTTTGCATGTTGAAAACACGTTGAATTTCAATCTATATTCCAACAAAAATTTGATTTCGTTCATAGGACGTTAATATGACGTGTTTTTAACTGTTATATTGAACTGTGCCCTAGATTATCTTTCCAACTTAATTGCACAAAAATTGTGCTTAAAAGCAAATAGAATAAAATTAACTACATTTCTCATGTTCTCATTTGCATGTCGAAAACAGATTGAATTTTAAACTATATTTAAACGAACATTTAATTTCGTTAATAGAGCGTTAATCTGAAGTGTTTTCAACTATGACATAGATTTCGCTTTATATGTGTTTTTCAAAGGCGACATATTACACTTATTGAGGAATACAAATATAAAAGTGCAGCGATGATCAAAGTGTTAAAGAAGGAAAAATACACATAACAAAAAAAAGAAGGAAAGTATTCTTTATTCTTATTCTTACATGATGGTAAAACGACGCGTCTGGATTTGTAGCTACTTCGCTCAAAATTGTCTTTTACGTCTTCGTAACATAAAGGAAATAGTAAAAGAGTAGTGTCTCTCAAGGTCACTGCGTGGGTGAGTGGTAGCGTGTCGAGCTACCAACGGCGAGTGCAGAACGTTCCAGCTTCGAACTCTACAACAGGTTGGATAATTTACTGTTGGAAAGTTAATGTATCATGAAGAAAACAACCAGGGGCGTCATGTAGGGAGGGCAGGCGGGGCAATTACCCCCCACCTGAGTTTGAGAATATAAGCGCACTAAAACGTAAATAAAGAACTTCTTAAAAAGACAAGTTAAACCAACATAAAAACACACTGAAAAGTAGAAAAAATATTATTTTTTTAATTTCGATTCTTTAAGAGTTCGGAACTAAATTTATAACTAAAATGACTACTTGTAAGGCGCTACGCAATGTTGGTTAGTGAATTTAATTCTGTTATAGTTATTAATTTGGCGCCTACCTCATACAAAAGAAAATAAAAAATGGGAGAAAGGTTTTAAGAAGCGTTTTTATTTTTAACTATAGTGCGTTTTTATGTCGAGCGTTTATCTTCGTATTCTGTAAAGAAGTTCAGTTTCCTTTTCGTAATAGTACCACTCAAGAATAATTATGCGTTACGTCTTCGTTGAATAGCCAATAAACCCTGTGCGGCGCTTTCTAACATTCACTAGACTTACCATAAGTATTTTTATTAAAATGGTAAAATAAAGGAAAAGAAATAAAAATTGAATATCTTTTAGACCGTTATGTATTAATACAACAGGAAAAGCACATTGCAAGTAACGAATTGGAATTCTTAAAATTATTGTTTCTTTTCTGTTGAGAATACCTAGCTTTTGCCTTTTTCTATAATTAATTTGTTTTAGTTTTGCTTTGTGTTTGTTCCAGTCCCTTGTTAATTTTCTACGCACTTGTTATGTTTGAGTGTGTGTAGTAAGCAGCTTCGTATACTAGAGCAGAGTGCTTTTTCAGAATGTGATTTTGAGAATTATTATAATATGAGCGTTAGTAGGCCTCTTTTTGTGTTTTCTTTCCTGGACAATTCTGAGTCGTTTGGCTTGGGATATAGCCGAGTGTGGTTTGTAGAATTGCCAGATGGAAGAACAGCTTGCGTCAGCTATGTCCTATATACAGAAGCCTTGTTTATATTTTGTAATAGCTATTCTTTTTGTTTGGAGTATTGTCACTTTTTTGTGCTAAGAATAGCAAGTAGTCATTTTTATCAATATTGGTGAGTAGTCTGTTTCATATCTAGGGGCGGCCAATGCCTATATGTTGCGGGAGTCAGAATTACGAAGTAGATCAGATTAGAGCGTTTTTTTATTATGAATTTTAAGGGAATTTGAAGTTCTAATGTTTGTTTAGATTTGAGAATATTTCACTTCTGAAAGTGAATCAGTGTGAGGTATTACGTGTTTTGGAAGTTGAATTTCATTTGTCTAGCATGTCCTGGTTTTCTTGAAAATGTGTGGTGGCCTTGAGGGAGGGTTTTGTTTTTTAAATTTGTCTTCCCTCTCCGTGAGAGCTGAAAATTTAGTTTTGTTCAGAGGAAGTCCAGTGATATTGACTTTGCTCTGATTACCTACCCTAGTTTCGTAGGTTCAATATAGATTTTTCTGTGTGCATATTTCGACGTCTAGGTCCAACTTTTATTCAAGATGTGGGATCACCAACTTTTACTCAAGAGGTTTTGCCACAATAATGTTTACTTTGCCTACGACATCATGCAGAAGGTCGTGACTTCATCATACAACTAGACTAAGCTGTTTTTCTTATTTCTATGAGAATTTGTTTACCGAGTCTCTTTCTAAAACTAACCTCCTCAGGAACAGCAGGTGTAAGATTTTTGCCTCTGTCGCTGGAATCCGGATTATTTAGTGGTGTCCACCTCGAAACACTGAGCTCAATATGATATGTCCATAGCATAGAAGGCGAGGCGGCTTTAATAGGCTATTTATTCTTATTTTGTCACTGGGAATTTTTGTCATTGCCGATCACCACTACCTATAACGAATAACTTTTTCTGTTCTAAAAATACCGAAAAATTATATTCGGTCATCAATTTCCGATGATCGACTCGCCTTGTTGATGATTTGGCTTTGGAGCGGAAAAGGTATGAAAATTTCTATCGACGATCTTGTTAATGGTTGCTAAAATGAAGCCAAGACATTAGATAGATTTACCCTTTGATAGATTAGAGCTTTTCGTCTTCTGTAAATAACGCTTTGTTAACAATTATTTTTTTCTTATTTGTCATATTAGATATGAGTGTTACTTGTTTCTACCTATATCAGCGATCAAATGCATCTGAATTACGTACAGGAATACCGCCAGGATTTTCAGTTTGAGGGGTGTCAAGTCAAAATTGGGAGGATGTAACTTGAGCTTTCCACGTTTTCTGTCAACTTTTGACCGTAATTTTTTAAGTTGGGTGCTCTCGAGGATTTGAGGGATGACACCTCTCACGGGGAAGGGAGGGTCTGGCGGAATCACTGATTACGTCAATGCAGAGTATGAAGTAAAGACTACGCTTGGAAATAGGTGGGATGCGACAGGCGATATATCATATAAGGCATTTCCTAAAGGATCTTGCCCCCCTCAAGCAAAAACCCCAAGTAGCAAATAAACGTTGAAAATACGTGGATTAAACATAAGTACCGAAACGTTATGTTAACGTTGTCGATGTACCGAAATGTTCGCCTGTTCAATGGTTTATTCGACGTTGAATAATGGTTGAGAAGAAACGATGAAGAAACGGGTTTAGTTGGCCAAAACAGTGCATGAATGCTGTCTATTGGTATACACACATTTAGTTTCATTTTATCTATTGCTTTTATCACTATATACGGTATTAATTTTCCTACAGTAAGTAATCCGAGCGGCTGCTGTTGGGTTCGAACACCGAACGTTCTGTACTTCTCATTGGTAGCTCGACGCGTTGACCACTTATCCAAGAATCCACCTGGAGAGGCCACTACTCTTTTACTGTATCGTTAAAAAATTAAATGTTCGTTGAAATATAGTTTAAAATTCAACCTATTTTCAACATGTAAATGAAAACATGAAATACATAGTTATTTTGATTGTATTTACTTTTAATTATAATGTTTAAGCGATTAAATTAGAAATACAAGAATGCAACGAAGTTTAGGCCATAATATGAATGATAGTTGAAAGTACGTCACATTAAAGTCGTATCAGCGAAATTCTAACTTCGTTGAAATATGGTTTAAAATTCAATCTGTTTTCAACGTGCCATGAGAACACCAAAATTAGTTTGTGTCATTCGATTAGTTTTTTATTATATTTTTGACATAACATTAGTAAGAAATGCTTTAAACAAAATCTATTATACCATAGTTGAAAATAACATATTGAATACACGTTGTATTAACGTCTTTGTTGAAATATGATTTAAAAAGAAACGTATTTTTCTTCTACCGATAACTATTAATCAACGAAATGAACCTAAAATCAACGTTGAAAACACGTATGTGTGCTACTGGGAAACTGAATGATGCCACTGAAAACAACGGACAATATGCAGCTAAATGTGTATACAAATAGACAGAGACAATAGTCTGTTTTGGCCAACTGAACGCCAAAACATCGTGCGCTTCTTCACCGCCCGCTTCCTGATTTCAGCTTGTTTCTTCTCAACCATTATTTAACGTCGAATAAACTGTTGAACAAGGGAATATTTCGATACTTCATTTACAACGTTAAAATTACGTTTCGGTACTAACGTTTTAATCCACGCATTTTCAACGTATGTGTGCTACTGGATATATGTATAATAAATCACAGCCATATTCAATCCACTACTGGATGAGGCTTCTTCCCGAATGGAGGAGATTGGTCTACTGCTCCCACGCTGACCAGACTTGTTGGGAGAGGAGAGTCAGGATCGAACCCGGAATCCGTAGTCAGACAAGCTAACGACTAGACCAGCGGTGGTGGTCGAGTATATATAGTTCAGTTTCATTTATACCTTGAAGGAAGATTTGATTATAGGTCTGTATACTGTAATATTTCAAATACTGCACATTGATCTTTGTAGTATTATTCAGCGTGTTTACGGCTTGTATGTCAGATAACCTTGTCTACTTAAAGGATATTTATTACATTGAAGCACGCACTTCCTTCAATTTCATTGTCTAAGCGATAACATCGTCTGTGCCATCGATATTAGTGATTGCATTCCTGCCTGGAGTTATTGTAACAAATTGATGTATTGACGGAAGTGGCGGCTATTCGGGTGAAGTAGGTGAAGCTGTACTTCACCTATTATTTTATTTCTGTATTCATTAAATAAAGAAAACACAAGTTTTAAAATACTGAAATAAATATTATAAAATGCCAGCAAGAACAACACCAACTCGCTTTATTATAGTTTTGCCCACAAGTAATTCACAATTCTGACTCTAGAAGGCGTCATCAGTCTTACAAAGTATGCTCCCTTGGTTTCTTAGCAAGAGGAAGGAAAGGAAGCATTTAAGATTGGCCCTAGCTATGTTCTTTTCTACTGAACTTGAGCGGAAGTGAGGTCAACTATCGGAAGCAGAAGGTGTATTTCTCGGTCAGGCCATTCTGACCAATCAGAAGCGGCCTGGAGCTTAGCGCTGGCGGAGACCTACTCCTTTCTTTCCTACTCTGTGGCGCCTGTGAAGTTATTTCCTGCTCTTTCCAAATGAGATTCTCTGGCCAGTGCATAGTGAGATACTGGAATTGTTTTCTTCAAGTCCCACGATAGCAGCACTTTGAATGGTTGCGACAGGGCTGGAAACTACATAATTACCAGGGTCGTCAATAATTTCATCGCCTGTACGATGTATAATCCAGATTTAATTACTAGAAAATGTACGGTAAATTGGATGCTTAGCATCTTAGCTAAAGTATGTACGATTTTAAAACCAAGTAAGTTGATCTATCATCACGCTTTTGAGATAAAAAGAAAGGGAAAAATTCACATGCATGTTGCGGACGAACTAGAAAAGTTTCGACGTAAATATAACTATCCAGTCGCTGAAGTCTTCTCACTCAGTGTTGAATGCAGAAAATTCACGAGGTGTGTAGGGGTGGGGTGGGGGGTTGGGGGTGCGCTAAAAGAGGAAATTTACTTTCAAGAACAATAATTTATATTTCGCTATGGCTCATAACAAACTCCCTGGAAAATTCTGAAGCTACAATGGGGATTTCTCTCGTCCCGCCCCCTAGATTCATCATTAGTATCATCAGGTGTAATTATTATACATGTATATCGGATTGGGCCTATGTCGAAGCCATGTACTCATCTATGGTGCTAGGGGTCGTCGGATAGATCCCTGCTCATGCCATACGGGCTTTGTGGTGGACAAACACAGTGTGCGTGGGGTTTCTCATGGTGCCCCGTTTCCTCGCACTTTCTCCATTCCATCAATTCATCCCATCATCATCCATACGGCCTGAGCCATAGTTACCTAAAGCCCTTAAAATCAATTTTAAAAAATCGAAGCCAACTATGGGAGTTAATCTGCCCATCAAATGTTAAAGTCACAATTTTCAACTTAAATGGAAAAAGGAAAATATATCCTCGTCATAATCCGGAGTATACACAAATTTGATAAGTGACATAAATATATATATAAAAAGCTTTATATTAAATGGTCGCATCTTCACTATTAGGTTTTAAAGACTGCTTAAAAATATTGTCGGTTATAAAATGATAGTGTAAGTTTATATTGCAGATACATGCGTTGATTATTTATATGAAGAAAATTTTAATATTAATACCTATTCAATGCATAAAATGAAAATAGCGAAATTTACTAGGTAGAGACTCGCTCAAGCAGATACTGACAAACCCTCCAGTACGTTACATAAAATCAGAAATTTATCAATATAGTAATTTACAGGGAATCGCAGAAAACAAAGTGCTCCTTTCCCAATAGGCCTCTCGTTCGAAATACGAGGGTTATATGGCAGATATGACATCCTATTGAGCGGGGAACCTAAACCCAGTGTTCGATTTGCCAGGTTGAATTCCGGGGATTTTTCCTGATGCGTGAGGATTTTATCCGCGGTAGTTGATTCCGAATATTATCCCAACCAGGGATAAAATCTTTATATTTGTACCCAAACAGATAGTAGGTTGAAAGTTATAAGCAAATACTAGTTTTATAATCTTCCTTCGTAATTTACAACAAATCGAACACTGCCTAAACTATTACCATGAAGTATAATACAGATTAAACTGTTTACATTCACAGTTAATGTGGTCTAGTGACACAGGACAGATATTTAAGCAGATTATGAGGTAACGGAATTAGCAGTAAAGGTTTGTATAAAAAGGTATGGAATGGAACCTGCTGGTTTAACGTGAATAGAAAAATAGATTTATTTTGTAGAATTGTACCTAATATACGAGAGCACCGACTGCGGTGGTCGACTGAATTGAGGCAGAAGCGTTCAGTTCACAGAGAGTTGAAAACGTGTCCAGGGTGGTGTTTGTGGAAATTTATACTTAACTGCTTGTATTCATTGAGACAAGCCGAAGTAATTAGTACTAAAATGGTATAAATGGGAAGTTTACGAAACGTCCTTGTATCTGATTGAGTTTCTGTCTACTATTTCCTTCATTTTTTCATGGAACCAAATGGGCAAATCAATTCTATGAAATTTGTAGTAGACATTCTCGAAATACCGCATTTAAGAAAATATGCCAATTCACTCAATCTTAAGGGTGGTGTGGAAAAGGCTAAAAAATAATAAAGGTTTTGATGTGGAACCAAAGAAAAAATAGGATACCAAAATGAAGTCTAATTTTGGGCGTTTTTCGCTTCATGTGCAGCTCTGAATAAGTGCTATATTACTAGAAAAGAGAACCATACTTTGGTGGTAAGAAAAATCCATAGTTGCATGATATACGTCGTGAGAACATGAAGCAAGGTTTTAAAAACTTACTGAAGCAAGGTTTTAAAAAGAATGCTCAAGTTGATTTGTGGAGTTACATTTGAACTTTTTTTTTTTGCTCTGTCCGAATGGATAATGATGCGAGAATCGGTGGAATGAAAAAACGGGAGACCCCGACTCCTCGAAAAAATCCACGCACAGGGCCTTTGGCCTAATTTCCCTTCGGCACGAACCGGGGACCCCACGCACCAGAAGTTCCGTGGAGTTTCACTGATTGAAAAATTACTTAATTAGAAGGATTAGTTCCATTTCAATCATAAATGTACTTAGCACAGCCATGTGAAGGTGTGGTCATTTTGAAGAGAAATAGCTAACTGATTGAAACGATTGTATTGCTTTAGAAGGTAGAAAGTCAGTATTAAGGAGAACAATATGAAATAATAATTGCATGATGTATTGGGGGAGGGACAATCCAGGAGGATGCTCAACATTGAGTAATATGAGTAAATGACATTAGGAATAAATCGGTAAAGTCTGGATATTCATGATAACTGTTACCTATAGGTAATATGAAATCGTGTTTACATATAAATGGCGTGGTAGAACTTCACCTACTGTTTCAACCACGAGCCACCACTGTTTGACGGTTAGTATCAGTAGAGAATGTGTGCTTCGTAATTTCACTTCTGTATGTTGACTTGAATTAAAATGTTTTGTTTGTACTTTGAGGGTATTGCTTTATCCGATATACCTATAGAACTTTAAGGCTGTAATCTTATCGGTATAATCACAGTTATATATAATACACAACAAAATAATATTCTTAATAACAATTTTGCTGAAATTTTCTTCATTTAATCATGAGACAAACTTAATTACG
Source organism: Lepisma saccharinum (assembly GCA_022664845.1). Taxonomy (NCBI): domain Eukaryota; kingdom Metazoa; phylum Arthropoda; class Insecta; order Zygentoma; family Lepismatidae; genus Lepisma; species Lepisma saccharinum. The sequence continues at coordinate 44,521 of JAGDQP010012541.1, forward strand.
GACCACAACAGCACTTTGACTTAGTCCGTAAATTATCTTACTGATTATTTAGTATTGTCCTCAAAAGGTGTAAGCAATACGTACAAGAAGCGTGGTAAATTATCGTGTCTTTCTAAGGGCAGAACGAACCTTGTGCACGTCGTATTCACAGTTATTTCTTTAGCGCTGCTGTACTCAACACTTCTACTACATGTCTTTGTTTATAATATGCGCACAAAGAAATTTTCCTCTATATCACTCACACACATCCACCCGAACTTACTTAGTAGTTATATAGCGACGGAGCTCACGAAGTTATACTGTTGTTCGCAGTTCAGTTTATTACACAAAAGGTTATTATCAAGAAGATCAAAGTTTCATGCCCGCTCCACTGAATATTTTAGAGTCAGTGCAACTTGTATAAATCTTCTAATGGTGATTGTGATATTTTTCTCTACTCGTTTTGTGAATTTGGCCATTTTTTAAAAAATAAAAATGTACAAAAAGTGTTAAAATGTTGATAGCTATCACGGACTCATCTTTACTGCTCCTGTACGAGGGGAGTTCAATAAGTTTTAAGCCTAAGCATGACGTAATACTTGTGGGAAACACAGATTTAATATATTACCATACTAGATCGAGCATAGTTAGCACTCCCAAATTGAACGCTGCGCTTTCCGCCATATTTGGGGGAAGAAATCGTCTGCTAGCTATTCGTTTCCTAAGGACAGGAATTTTCTGTACTACAGGTTTAGGGCTGATGGGAAAGAAAAGTGTTTTACGAAAAAAAATAATCAAAGAGCTTGCTTAGCTAGAAGAACGTTTTACAATTCAATACTATCAGAATCATTGCTTAACATTTATTTTTTATCTCTTTTAACAAACAGTATAGTTTTTCGCCGTTACTCATTGAGAAACAGAATCGAGTTCGGGAATAATTGCCTGGGATTTCTTCTTCTGCATGTTTGCATTGCAGGTCCTCGGCATGTGGTGAATGCAAACTTTGTATACGTATTCTGTGGCACCGTGTATGAGACCCGTAACACTCAGTGGAGCTGTTCGGAGAAAAGCAAGTGTTTTTGTACGGATATCCATTAGGATAACATTTGCTGCTCTGGTTGGTCATCTCTGTTTCTCGGACGTACAGTAATTACTTACACAAGTACCACGATTTGAGGGATAATGTACAACATGTTTAGGATTGCATTCGTGACATTCTTTTTTTTTAATATGAGGATTAGGGTTACGTGCACGGTACCACAGAATTGATTTAAGTAACAGGACATATAACTATAACCAATTGCCAAGCGGCCGGAGCTCAGTTGGTAGAGTGTTGGCTTAACAAAATGAAGGTCCTCGAAGCGGTTCCTGAGGTTTTCAGGCTTTTTTCTTTGTCACTTTACGCAAGTGACGGGATAGTGCCTACAAAACTATGCCGTGAACGCACGGTGCGAAATCATAAGTGATTGTGGAATTTCCCCTCACCAACAATCTATTAATTTTCCCATCCACTAAAACTTCCCGTGGCAAGAAGATTATATAATAAAAATTGGGGAGAAAGACATCATACCAAATAATTAGACAAGTTCGATTGTGATTTGCTAAGCCGACAGGACTAGCATTTTTGGAGATATCATTTGTGACGATTCAGTGCTCTCTTTGCACTCCTCCGAAACAACTACAGTATCTGATTTCGAAATTTCTTGAAAAAACATTCTTCTTGCTTTGAGGTCCCGTACACGATGGTACATTTTATATTTTTAACATCCCTATTTTTCACCCCTCTCTCTCTCTCTCTCTCTCTCTCTCTTCTATCTATCTATCTAGATATATATGTGTGTGTGATTGTGTGTATGTGTGTTTATAAGCTCCCCCGACCATTTCTTAGCGATTTCTCATGTAGCCTGGACAATTAACTTCTAACATTCTCTTCCCACCCTTTCTCGGCCTGAGCCTGAGATTCCTACAAAACAAAGAAAGTTCACTTTCATTGAATTTTACATGAGAAAGATCCTGTACTATATTGTGGCTGACAGACTGAATTACATTATTGACAATCAAATGTCTATATTTAGACCTGGATTTTAAATATATTGCGTTATTGTTTCAGTCTGGCCTAGATGTTATCAATGAAAATACATCTCCATCATTCATTTTAATTTCACCAATGTTCTTTTTTCCATTAACGAAAATTTCCAATAAGCTTCCATGTTAATGACCACTTTCTTTCCCCAAATATGGCGTGCTGCGCAACGTTCAATTTGGGAGTAGTTTCACCCGTTCGTCGCTACGTGATGTTAGGGTCTTGGATGAAACTCGGTGATCCGATGGTATCATCCTCCTTAAGTATAAAAACGAACGCACAGACTGCAGGTGTTTTTAAATGAGATTTGAGAGACTGCGCAAAATTGTCCTTAGAAGAGACTGACAGATATTTATGAATGCAGGGTTGCAGTCTGTGATGATACTGCACCTTCGTATGCCACCGTTACAAGGTGGGCCGTCACGTTTAGGCACGGGAGAGCGCCACTCGAAGACGACCCCAGACTGGGCCGCAATGTGGACTTCACTACTGTATAAATGTACAGTATGTCGAGGAATATGTTATGGAAAATTGACATGTGATAGTTCTTTAGGTAGTGACGGAAATGGGCATCAGTGTTGGGATTGGTGGGAAAAATCCCGCATGAAAATCTAGAGATATTGTAGGTATGCGCCATACGAAATATAAACATTTAGAAACACAATTAAACAAAACGATGACATCACAATTAACTTCTATTAAATACTGCAATATGATAAAGGAATCCATAATTAATACCTGTTTCATTCTGTTCAGGTGCAAGCATATGTCATAATTCATACAATAGGTTTAGAAAAGCTTTTTCCTTATATCGGGGAGATCGATGAGCTCAAACCATGCTCAGACAGACCATCAAAGTAGTCAATTCTCAGCTGCGGAAAACGAATGTCAATTTGATACATGTAGTCAGTATTGGGTCCATACTGTAAGCTAATCGTGATTTTAATTATTTTGTCTAATAACATGGCATACTTCCCTGCAAAACACGTGAATGGTACGCAAAGAAACATTTATTTAACCATCCAAAGCAGATGAAATAAACCTAGCAACACTTCAGTATAGACACAAAATAAAATAAATTAAAAATTTGTTAATGACTCATCAGCAACGAATTACTCGTACGAGAATTCAATTAATGGTTATCTTATTCTGTATAACAGCTTGATCATCCTTGAGTTTATATATGCACTTTGAGCTAATAATCTCAAAGAAGAAACAAATATAAACAACAACAACAGAAAAATCATAACAGAATTGAAATTCTTGTTTTAGTATGTACAATTTAAAAGCTAATAATAATAAATTTATATTGTTCAACGAAGCATTCACTTTAATTCTAGATTCGTTTTCATGACTTGGAATCCGTGCAAAGTTTTCAACTCAGGCACGATTAATTGCATTGTGAATGCAGCTCGCATGGTAGATTTAAGTCGATATTTAGGAAGGGATGTACCTTGCACTTGGTTAATGCTCTATTGTGTAGCAACTATTATAAAACCCACATCAACTTTGCCATTTGCAAATTGCTCTCTGAACTTTTCAATATTTGTTAACATTGAAGAGAAAGAAAAAAAAGATTGTAAGGCATTGTCCAATAAGGCATGATTTCGTATCTGCATTGCGATTTTTATGTCTTTTACTTTATTATTATTATTATTATTATTATTATAAACAGCCATAACAATTGTACTCAGAAATCACAGTTGTTCTAGATTTGCTTGTAAACACATGATTCCTGATTTTAAATTAGCTGTGAGGATTATGTAATATTGTTAAATTGTGCATTGTTCGGAAAATCATTAGTATATCTGGTGGAACAAGAAGTTTGATACGGAAATGTTGTTCATTGCTGTGTAAACCACGCTATATTATTGATAGCTGCGTGTGCTCAGAAACATAAATATGTTTTGTTATCCTAACAACACGTCCAATCCTAGTCAAATGTCTGTGGTCGCCTTAGCAGAAATACGGTTGAAAATATTCTTAATCAAAGGAGATAACCAAATTAAAAGTTAGTAATTCGTGGGAGTGAATTAGATTTAATTGATGTTCCGTAATGAAATATGTATTCGTACAACTATTCATTCTCCTCTATCCTGTTGCATTCTGGTGTACGGTATAGCGTCCGTACAATGTCGATTTCTAACTGAACAATCCATGTTCAATGCCCGTTCGAGATCTAGTTTTATTCGTCTGCATGTTTAGTACTGTTCTTTTACAACTACCAGGTGTATGCATAACTAGTTTCCGGTTTACCTAAGAGATGGCGCCTGCAAAAAGTACGCAGCGTATTCATTTGACACATACGTCATTTTGTTTGTCTGACATTAAACTACAAACACACACAAGTTGAGTCCGCCAAACACTAGTGTCTTTGTTTTATCGTTCAGTGATCATGTCGAAGTTTGTGCCTGAAAAAGAACATTTGCGGCACGCATTGTTTTCTTATTTAATCAAAAGAAAAAGGCTGTTGAAAGTCATCGTGTGCTGGTAGAAACATATGGTGAACGCGCTCCATCGATTAGAACATGTGAGACATGGTTTCGACAATTTGAAAGTGGTGATTTCAATGTGAAAGACAGTGCGCGCTCTGGTAGACCACAAAAGTGCGAAAACGAGCAATTGCAGGTGTTATTGGAGGATGACCCAACTCAAACTCAACAGCAATTGGCAAAAGCATTAAATGTGTCACAAGAAACAATCAGCAGACGTTTACGAGCAATGGTGAAGATCAATAGACTGGGTAAATGGGTTCCACACGATTTGAATGAACGTCAAATGGAAAATCGCAAAGTCACTTGTGAAATGCTGCTTCAACGCCACGAAAGAAAATCCTTTTTGTATCGAATTGTGACGGGTGACGAAAAATGGATTTATTTTGAAAACCCGAAGCGGAAAAAATCGTGGCTTTCACCTGGAGAAGCCGGTCCTTCAACACCAAGGTCAAATCGCTTTGGCAACAAGACCATGCTTTGTGCCTGGTGGGACCAGAGCGGTATTGTGTATTATGAACTCTTGAAGCCCGGCGAAACAGTTAATGCACAACGCTATCGCCAACAAATGATTAATTTAAATCACGCATTGATCGAAAGACGACCGGAATGGGCCCGAAGACATGGCAAAGTGATTGTGTTACACGACAATGCGCCGTCTCACACAGCAAAACCAGTGAAAGACACCTTGAAATCGCTTGGATGGGACATCCTTCCGCACCCGCCGTGCTCCCCAGACTTGGCGCCATCTGACTATCACCTCTTCGCATCAATGGGGCACGCGCTCGCAGAGCAGTACTTCAGCAATTTCGAAGACGTTGGAAAATAGCTCGACGAATGGTTTGCCGCAAAAGACAAGCAGTTTTTCTGGCATGGTATGCATCAATTACCTGAAAGATGGGCGAAATGTGTAGAAGCCGATGGCCAATATTTTGAATAAA
>JAGDQP010012542.1:0-50013 GCA_022664845.1 Lepisma saccharinum
CTGTATCTCCTTTATTTGACTAGCCCAAAAGCTGAAAGTGGCTAGCCCAACCAGCCCAAATTGAGTTCTAACTGGCCGAAAAAAAATCTCGACTGGCCCAAACATTTGGGGGGCCAACTTCACACACGCTGCTATTCATCCGTTTCTTTCCTCCTCTCTTTCCAGGTAGGTATCCGTGACGTCACTCGTATAACCGTTGCTATGAAATATACTATAGCACCTGTCTTAAATATTGTTACTGTATTGACGTTTTTAAATGTTTACACTTATTTACCTGTTTGAAAAGATCTTCTAAGTCATGTTTTCTGTTTGTAACGTGAGGAACTATCTAATGTGAGCGGAGGGGTTCGAATTGAAGCAACGTATCTCGGCTGTCCACATAAGGTCGCTTCGAGTGAAGTTTAGCGGTCGATTGTAGAACTGACCCGTAAGCAACTCGTATAAGCTGGATAGGTGTCATGTATTTTCTCTGCTATACCTGCTAGATGAGCGATTACAAGCATGGTATCTTGTGAGGGAACAGTCCTATCTATGCTCGAGTCCCAGTGTGGAACAGTCGAGGCTGGGCAATAGTACATCACCATTGGTTTACTTTGTAGATCGACCTTGGATCATAAAACTTTGCTCCGAGAAAAAAGCAAAAACAAAACAGATCATCATCATTATTATCCTTTTGACATAAATGCTAATACTTAGTTAAAAATATTAACATTTTTTTGTTTGGAATTTTACCCATATAAGCAAGAACCTTTTAATTTAGCGAATACCAACATTTCCGCTCGTTAATTAGCTAGTTAATTACTTCTGGCCCATAATTCCCTGGTTCATTTTTTGATAATTTAACTGTCCTATTCTTTTGCAAACACTTTTTCTTTTCTTTTATTACATTTTACACTGATTAGATTTCTTGTGATCGAAATAAACCTGTTCTTTCAGAGCGCACTTCCAAATGAACATGTTAATGTTCATATCATAGTTCTATCGTAAATTGGCAGTAAACTCTCGCGCAAAATTATAGGGAGCAGCTAATGACTACATCTTTATTATCATAACAGTTACTTCTATAGTTTTCCGAAGCCTATAAAATTAAGTTATAAATGCCGGAAGTGCCTCACAGTGCAATGTCGGGAGTGCCCCAAAAATGCCTAATATTAGAAGTATATAAATTCTTGCAGTTTCCGCTTCTGACTGGAGGCAATAAAAGGATCTGCACCCACACATGGCTTTACCCGTTGATAGTATGCAATGACTTTGCACTCGATGATTAACAGTTGTTTATAATAACAAAATTTTAATAACCGAATCTTCAATTTTAGAATAGGGTAATCTCAGTCACTTTTCTAGATTCTGATTCTTCACAAATACAACACAGAAATTCATAAAATAGCCTAGAAATTCAGTACACTATGAAGTCTCCTCCTCGACAAATGTTTATATCACGAGTTAATTTATTTTGCAATCCACAGGGTTGCAAGCTTAGAAGTGTCGGAATTCCCCAACTGTCGGGAAACACCCAAATGACCATTCTAATGATCACTTTGATACTGACTGTGCCTCTCCTTAACCACTCCTATTATTGCCTTAGGAAAGTCTGTTGAGTGTCCTTTATGCCCTCTACACAACACAGTAATACAAGTATTAAAGAGTACCTTATCTATAAATTTCCTCAATAAATTGTAAAATTTGTGATCATATTTTACAATGGTTACCTAAATGTGAATCTGGTGAAAATTATGTACAAAAAATCTTTGAACCGTCTGAAGAGTTCAATTTTTTTATGACATCTGTACTTGCGGGGGCCTGTTGGTATTATTATGCCAGAGTTAACATCGTGTCTTTACTGCATGAACATGTGTGTAGTAACTGAGATGATTTTACCAATCTCACGAACTGTGGGTAAAAAAGCTCAGTAGACTTTTGAAGTTTATTGTTGGTATCATTCGGTGCGGTGTCTGTCATTGAAGTAATATCAATAGTAATATCAACGATGTACCGAAGCACTTCGGGGACAGCTTGAAGAGCAAAATTAGAAAGTTTTGGAATACAAACATGAAATTACTTGTATAAATTAATTCAAGGGAAAATAGTAAACACGATTGTAGTACCATAGGCCTCATAATAGATAGAATTATCACGCTTTCACATTTCTGTCTGCGCTAAAGCGAGTGGGGTTTTTGTGCAGGAGCACGTGATTTTGAATTCATCTGCTAGGTAACTCTGGCATAGACCTCATATTCTATTCTGAGATCAATGTCAGCGCTACCTAGCGGATGAATTCAAAATCACGTGCTCCTGTACAAAAATCAATTAGTTTTAGCAAAGACAGAAATGGGGAAGCGTGCTAAGTCTGTTACAGTCTATGGTAGCACTAGATAGAGTGTAGGCCGTACAAGTAACTTTCCATTTTGCTGCATACTTGACTATTCGAGGAAAGAAATTAAAGAGGCAGGAAAAGGGATGATGAGCGCCTTAATATTATTGTTGGTGTTTCGTTTAAAAAAAAATGTATCAGCGGATATTAACATAAAACTAATCCAGACCTGTTTCAAAACTCAAAAATCTCTTTGTTTCAAAACTCATCACCGTACTATGACTCTTATTATAAGAGATTTTTGATTATATGGCAATCAAGCGCAACATTGGCAATATGATGACGACAATAATGATTCTCTTGAATGGCAGTATACAAAGGCAGAAGAAGAAAAAGAAAGGAGGATCTTTTATGACGAGTAATCAATGAAGCTAACTTTACCAGAGTACAGCACGTAAAATGGATTCTTCTTTTTCATTCCTCCTTCAGCCTGACGGTGGACAGCTGCTTTCTCAATGAAAGGCGGCAAGGCAGCGAAGGTCAAAGGTCAATTCCTCTTCTTTTCTCGTATTTACTTCTTCTTCTTCTTCTTCTTCTCTCTCTCTCTCTCTCTGTGTGTATATGTGTTAGTTCTTTTAGTTCTTTGAGATAATTCTTTTTTTAGAATAAAAGGACGCAAAAGAAACTGAAGCCGCGGCGGGAACCTTGTTGAGAACAGTAAAATCTACAGTCACAACAATATCCTTGGCCACAAAAGAATGCCTTCTTTTCGCTTGGCTAATCAAGGCATTGTGATTGGCACCTTTTGCTAAAGGAACAGACAATTCATACATACACACACGCACACACACAGAAAGAAGATGAGAAAGAAGAATGTGTGTGCCGGCCGTACACATACAGGTATCCATCCGATAGAGAACCCATCCGATAGACAAAATCTTATATCCTAATGAAATGAAAAGAATTAATTTCTAAGTCATTCTTATTGGATACAGATATTCATATACCACTCAATGAAAATTATAAAAGGACACTTTTTTTTAATTTGTTTTTTTTCTACACGAGCTTCATAATAGCAACATCACGTATTGTGCAAGCAACAAAAAAAAAAAAAATTCTGGATGATATGCAGTTTTTACCATAAACTAATAAAGTACTTCTTTGAGTCTATTGAAATGGTAAGATGATCGTGGCTGAGAAAAACCTCACAAAGCTATAAACATTAAATGTGTGGTCTTAAATTCAATACTGATTCAAGATTTAATAAACTCTTATTATAAGTCAATGGCCACGTATTTTTGAAAGCTACTAGCTGAAAAGAAAATGAAGAATAGACAAAGCTTATGGAGAGTCCAGAGAGCATCTTCTACAAAATTTGACATATATGTAAAGGACACAGCAAAGAATGTTCGTGTTTGGAATTGCAATTAATATGAATAGTGATAGACAACTCTTATCTATTACTACTAAAAGGCAAACATACTGATGGGGAAGAAAAATGTTATCAATTTCTTTCTTCCATCCTGGTTAGAGTGCCAAAATATGTGCGAATACAAATTTTGGCAACTCGAGCGCAATTACTTTTGGAGATATCGATAGTCAGATTCTTGTTTCTGAATCGCGAAGAAAAAGTGTGGAAATACCCTTATATTTGTAAAATACTGAAAGAAATGGAAAGCAAATATATAGTAATGGGTACTGGGTAGAAGGCGCTACCTGTTGGAGGGTATATTCTTTGTGGCCGCCATCTTGAAATCCGCCATATTGAAGGGATCATGTAATATGCCATTCTGTGCTAGAATTTTTACAGGAAACACGTTTCTGAAGTCAGTTTCGCAGTAAATGTATTATTGTGAGAGATAATAGCGTGTGGCATTAGTGTAAACTACAGATGCAATAGCCTGAAAACACCATTTTGTTTTGAAATAATGCAGAAGGGATTGAATCCTAAATGCATACAAATTGTTCCTGATCATATTGCCATATTGTTATGCATTTGTATGCGTTTAGTTTACATTTTCTTCATTATTCATTCGGAAAATAATATAAAACTTTTTTTCTGTCCTATCAGTATGTTTGCTTGTAAGCTAATTTGGATATTTACATAGGATAGGATTCATTATTCTTTATTTTTTTTAGAGCAGTTTGTAATGCACCGTAGTATCTCAGAGTTATCCAAGATATTTTTTGTCGTGGACTCTTTGGATATATATTTAAAAGAAGGATAATTTCTGGTCGTAAATGGAAATCAAATATCCAAGGATCAATCTCTTGACTTATTTCTAAAAAATACTGAAAATATTTGTAACAATATGAATAAATATTAATATTCAGTGACCTTCACAACATACATTGGAACGTAAACTTAGATTTGTACCATTCACAAAACAAATAATAATAAAAAACAAAACATGTAAATCTTGATGTGTCAATTTTGCTCAAATTTCCCCTATCCAAAGCTACCCTAAGTGGTGGTAATGTTAATATAAAATCGCATTGAAGACAATGCTACCTAATATGTTAGCTTCATTTACAAGAATGACCTGCTTATGATAACACGTTGAAAAATGCAACAATAAGTCGGTCACTGCAACGGCTGTGAATCTAACCTAGTTCCCACAGTTGCACAAATGACCATAAAGAACTACAGGCTAACCTCGTTAATCCGAACCCACGGTACTCCGAACGCTGCGCTACTCCGAACGGCCTTCAGTCATCATCTGTACTGTTATTTTTAGATTTTCATGTCATTACAATGCAACCGTAAGCTTGGGATGAGACTTCTTCTCAAGGGAACATTGTAAGCTCTTGGACTAAACTTTGGCCTCTTCCCTAAAGACCGCCAAACGAAAATTCATCAGATTCTTCCTTTGTGTCTGACATTGTTCATGTTGTTCATAAGCAGACAGATGATCTTATCTCGGAAGGAGATGTTACTGAGTGGCTAAATGAAGAAGAGGCAGGGTTAGGAAATGAACACTTATCTGATGCTGAAATTATCCAACGTGTACGAGAAGAAGCAGAGAGCGGTGATGAATTAAACAATGTAGAAGAAGAACCAACTCAGAGTGTAAAACATGCAGAGGCGATGCAAGCTTTCAACACCTGTTTGGTGTGGGCAGATGAAAACGATATTCCAGTGCACCAGATCCTAACCCTTCGTCAACTGCGTGATGACGTGTTTCGTAAGTCCATCAAAAAAGCAGGTCAGAAAACGATTAAAGACTTTTTCAAATGACCTTTTTCTACATAAAGTTACAGTACTGCACTGTAGTATTTAAAGAACAGTAACATACAAAGTTTCATTTTGTAGCAGAGTAGATCTTTATTGAGTAATTGTTCAATTTATTGTACGTACGTACATACTGTCAGTAAATTGGTTTTCTAGCAAATTACTGTATACGTACTTTATTTTAGGCTTGTTTCGGGCGTTTCTTTAGCATTCCTGAGTAATCCGAACTTTTTAATAATCCGAACAGCTCGAGCAAACAAATATTCGGATTATCGAGGTTGGCCTGTATTTACAATCAACAAACAGCCTGTAGCAAATCTCTACTGTCTCAACTACAAACTTTACATTGTGACGGTTCTCAATTTACAGAATTTTGCTATTTCTAGAACTGGGCAAGCGTGAAAAGATTAATTTTGTAACATCTCATAATAACTAAGAAAATAACAAATTATTAACACAGACTCTTAATAAATTAACATTCTTGTGGTAATATGATCAGTGGAGGACAAATTCCTCGAGAATGAGGAAACAATTATCCCATTTTCTTTAATGTTTTTCAATGCGCTGTTTCTATATCTCATTTTTACTGGTCGAATGCCCGAGAAAAAGTGGCTCCCCGTTGCCGCCCTAATCGCCGCCTATACATGCAACTATGATAAAGGACGGTGTAAGCAATACATTGGGAGAAAGATAAGAAAATGAAATACTCTCGTTGGCGCATACGCCATGGCTATTCTAAACACCACATCTAATGATATTGAACCGTCTTTTTCACACTTTTCTTTAGTTCACAATGGTTCATACTGTCCTCAAATCTTACAACGTTAATTTAACTTATTTCCGGACGTCTTACAAGGATGGAATTTTGCACAGCGAAGTACGTTGGGTGACAATACAATATTCTATTGTTACTATCATATATTTCTTTATATTTATATAATTATTTTGAAAGCATATATATTTTTTAAATATTAACTCCTTTATCCTAAAATAAATACTAGCCTGCAATGATGTTGGGTTTGACTGGTTGCAGAACACTTTAGGATTTGGTTCAGAAAACATTAGCTTGAGGAAAAGTATCCGAACATCGAAGTAACTAGAAAATAATAAGTAAAAAACATTTTCAAAACATATATTTTTTTAAACAATTCTTACTAAAAAAATGTGTATGCATGACTAGAAAGAAAAGCATGGGGCGCGCCAGTTCAAGAGTTTACAAAGTGACTATATTAGAGAGAGCTCCTCATGCTTTTCTTTTTAGTCATGCATAAATAAAATATTTTTTTTTAATTTTCAGTAAGTATAATTTAAGAAAAGTATTTCTTTAAAAAGTTTTTTAAAATTATTTTTTCTTCTCTCAGCCCTTCAAACTATCCCTGCCTTTCCATATAGCTTAATATTTGCTGCATAGAGGGATGTTGTAATCCACCTTTTCTCTTTCGCAGAGATTATCCAGCAAGGGCAGGAGTTCACTAACCATTTCTGTCCTTTTCCTTGGCGGATGGATTGAGAGGAAGCTCTTTATTAGCTCAGCGTGTAATAATTATGACTGAACCATTTGTTTGGTTTCAACCTGTTTTTTCATTTTTACAAAAACATACACCATATATATACAACACTTACAAGGGAAGTATTTCGGTTCGAACAGGAACTTTTGATAAGACTTCGTATAGGTATTAAGACCCCGATGCTGATAACGCCTGCAAAGTAATTCGACTGTGTAAGGCCTCGTTTGTCCGCTCCAGGACGTTAAAGTTTGAAGTAAGGGGGAGAAGCGCTGCAGTGACTCTCGTAGTTTCTTTTTGAACATGATTTTTTATACGACCTCGTATTTGTACCCCGATGCTCATAATGCCTAAAAGTAGTTCGACTGTGTAAGATTCTGTTTGTATTCTACAGGGCGTAAAAATTCGGAGCAAGGGGGAGACAGCCGCTAAAATGATTCCCGTAGTTTCGGTTTGAACAGGCATTTATTACTAAAAATATATACATGAACATACCTGACAGAGCTGACAAAGGCTGCAAAGTCACTGTGCGATGTAACAAATAGTTTGGCAGATATAGGCCAGTATTTGTCTACATAAATATAAGTGAGGGTTTCCCACAAAGTGAGTAAAACCGAAGAGAGAATATTAATAGCCACACAGGGCAAAAGACACATAAGGAGTTTGCTTCAAAAGCAAACTCCATAAGAGCTATGTTAAATCCACCGTCAAGCACGTACCCAGAAGTTGGTTCCGGACGGTCCAGCGCCTTTGACGGGGAGCCTGAGGTCTGTCTTTGTGTGAAATTTAGGTAAAACTCCTTTCTACCAATGTCCCTATCCGTAACTGTCAGCAAGTTCAAGGGTGTAAAATAATGTTGCATCTGACACTGTGTCCAGGGATTGTGATTTTGGAGATTGTTCTGTGTGTCTATTTTGATTCTCCCTTGTTTTACTCAGTATGTAAGGAAGCCTCACTTGTATTTCTGAAGACAAATATTGGTCTATATCTGCCAAACTATTTGTTACACGGTAGAGTGGCTTTGCAGACTTTGTCAACACTGTCAGGTATGTTCATGTAAATCTTTTGAGTAATAAATGCCTTTTCAAACTGAAATTACGGGAGTTATTGCGGTGGCTGTTTCACCCTTGCTCCAAACTTTAACTCCCTGTAGCGGACCTTACTTTGCAGGCATTATCAGGATCGGAGTACGAATACATATACGTAGTCTTATCAAAAAATCAAATCGAAATACTTCCCTCGTTAGTGGGACCTTACCAACTTCTTTCTCTTCACCGTTTCGCTCTTTTGTTTTTCGTTGTTGTGATGATATTGAATATTTAACCGGTCGTAGTTCAGTTAGTAGAGCGTTGACTTTGCATTCGAAATGTTCTGGATTCGAACCTAATCATCGGCCATTTGGACTGAAGTGTTACCAGTATTTTTTTTACTTTGTCACGCCAAGCCAAATAGAGGGATGGTGCCTTCAAATTAGACCTTGGTTGTTTCCCTACCAAATCTTCTCCTCTTCCCTATTCCGTCTGAACCATAGGCCAAAAATGCAATTCAAATTCCATTCAAAAAGCGTCACAACATGAAAAAATGGTAAGTCCGAAACATTCCCAGTTTTGAAAGTTTCCGTAGAATTATTACTATTCTGTGATGTTCATCAGTACCAGAGTTGACAAACTCTAAATACAAGAAAGACAAAAAAAGTATGTAGCTATATTTCAAAGGAATATTAGTAGAAATAATACTTTCACATACACAAAGTTTTCTTTTATCATTTCTCAATACACCGAGAGTGTGAAAATATTGATCCTGATGATCAAGAACAATCAACTGGATGATATATGAAATTAAACACGTTGTTAACTTTTGTAGATACAATTCACTCACTTGAAATTGATCGATTGCATTCTAATATGGAATCATGCTTTCAATTTAACACATTAGGAAGACAAAAATGACATGGAACTTGGAAACTTTAGTTGTTTTCAATAAACAGACTTCACTGAAATTATATTTCAAATTTAAACAAGAAACAATTTCTCTTTAATTTATTTCTGACTATTTCTCCAGAAATAAAATAGTTTAACGTGAAAATAGTAGAATAAAAACAACAAGTTTTACGTAATTTTAAACATTATTGTGTATTAAAATATTTTTAACATCTTAAATATGCTTCCTTTCTCTTGCAATTGTATTTAAAAGGAAAAACACACTGTATTTTTTTAAAAAAATCACATGTTTCTTAACTTTTAGAGAAAACTTTATTTGCATGCCTGGTTCCACTATTGGTAGATAGTGCTTATTGCATTTATTTGAAATTGTAAGTTAAAAAGGACTGTAACTATTCCGTTTACAGCAACTTTCAAAGCTAAGAAGAAAAAAAAACCTTTACTGCCAAAATTATACGTTGAATTGAAATTTCATTGGTAAGAATTTATAGCACTAGCAACTATCAGTATGGTCCAAGTTTATCTGACTAAAATATTAATTGAATAATAACTTACTGGGAACTGAATGTGTCGGTTTAATTTTGACACATCTGAAATATGTATCTTTCTCACATAACTCATTCAATTAATGATTTTGTAACAGTTGATACCGAGTAACAGAATCATGGTAGTATTCCAAGGCTAACAGTTGCGAGATGCACATTCTCTGTTTAGTAAATATTTTTGTGTAAGAATTTGCGACATTTTTTTATTTCCTCTTTGATCAAATACAGAAAGTTTGCACTTTCTGTTACGTTAAAAAAAATCTTTACTTCTCTAATAGGAGATTCCGACCTTCTCCACTGTTCTCTTGCCCGTTTCGCCATCTATTTCTTGCACACCTGACAATCCGATTTCAAATTCCCAACAAACCACCCTGGCAGCAGCTTGCACCCTGTTAATATAACATCACGCCTACCTTTCTCCACTTAACAAAAGAGCCCCATTACCACTAATCTATTGTCCAGGTACTACCATCCAGCATTCACCCTCTCCCTCTCTTCTGGATGGCAGTCTCAACCATTTAAGCGCTGACTCGCAGAAATTTCAAGGGCAGACGTTGTATTATCAAAGCCTGGTCTTCACCGTAAAATTAACTAAATTTCCGGGCAGTCAAAGCCATGAAGACAGCAATTAATGTCTCTCGTTTCTTTTTCTACTAGTGAGTAAGGTGGTTTCATCATTGGGAAGCGATACTTGGAAGTGGTGTGGTTTCACACTTCACGAATATACATCGACGCACAAACAAAATGAAAATGAAAACTTGTACATTTAATTTTCCACGCAGAAAGTTCGTAAGTAGTTGGATTGAATCGTACAGTCGCTCGTTTTTTTTTTTTTATTATGGAAGACAATAATATTTAATAGGAAGAGAAATTAGTATGTTATGAGATCGTCTGACGGAAGATGTTCTCTTTTGGAGAGGTTACAGAATTCAATTTCCTGTACGGTTCATAAAATATCTGTTCTTTTCATTTTTAACTTAAACTGCCGATGGTGATTTTAATAGTGGGTTTCACAGTATCTTTTCAATTTTTTATTTTCATTTTCAAATTTAAACCTTAATATTGTTTTAAGATAAGAAATTAATAGACAAATTAATTGATTTGATAAGCTTAACAAGAGTTTTATTCCAAAAATCACCATTTTGAAAAGGAAGATGTGGTTTCTTTAGTTCACAATGGTTCGTGGTGTAAACAAATCTTGCAACGTTAACTAATTTTCCGACGTCATACAATGATGAAATTTTACACAGCGACGTAAGTCGGGTGACAATACAATATTCTATTGTAACTTTCATATATTTATATATTTTAAAATATTTTTTAATATGGACTTCTTTATCCTAAAATAAGTACTAGCCTGTATTGATCTTGAGTTTCGCTGGTTGACGAACACTTTAGGATTTGGGTCACATATCATTTTCTTGAGAAAAAGTATCCGAATACCGAAATAATAAATAAAAAAAACTTTTTAAAGACATACTTTTCTTAATCAATTCGTACTAAAAGGAAAAAAAAACAATAATTTTCTTTATGCATGACTAAAAAGAAAAGCATGGGAGCACCAATTCATGAATTTATAAAGTGACTGTGTATGAGAGCGCGCCCCATGCTTTTCTTTTTAGTCATGCATTAACAAAATTATTGTTTTTTTTCTTTTAGTACGAATTGTTTAAGAAAAGTATATCTTTAAAAGATTTTTAAAATTTGTTTTTACTGTAGTTTTCATATAGCATGAATGCTGATAAATTAAATATTGTACACATTTAAAAAACTGTTGTACATATTCTCGTATCAGAGAATACGAGAGAATGTTATAAATATGATATGAACGAAATGACAGTGTTATCCACAAATAAGTAGTGTTTGTTACAAAATACTAAATATTTATGAACTTCATTGATAAACCCTTTGTGAGTATAAAAGCGCCACCCCCACCAAAATTTGTCAACTGGTGCCACCCAGAAGTACTTCATGTTGACAAGGTATGAAGTCCATACCTCAATTTTAACTCTCTTTATACCAAAAAGAGGAAAAAATGGAATAAAAGCATCACTGTCAAAACTACTGGCGCCAACGCCACTAAAATTTATCAACTGGTGATACTCAAAAGTACTAAGTGCTTACCAAATATGAAGTCCATATCTCGATTTTAATAATATAATACAAAAACGCCGAAAAATTTGATTTAAAAGCGTCATCGTCGAAACTACTGGCGCATTCGCCACCAAAATTTGTCAATTGGTGCTACCCAGAAGAACTAAACGCTGACCAGGTATGAAGTACATATATCATCTTTCATAGTTTCGTCGTTTTTGGTATGGAAGATATACGTGTAGTTAAAATTGAGATATGGACTTCATACTTGGTCAGCGTTTAGTACTTTTGGGTAGCACCAGGTGACAAATTTTGGTGGCGGTGGCGCCAGTAATTTCGGCAGTGGCGCAAAAATTGTGCTGGTCAACAAATTAGACATACCCCCATTTTTGCACCAAGCCACTTATTTGTAATACTCTCTGAAAAAGTGTAACTCCTTGATATGAAAAAGTACAAGTCTATTGCTTTTGTTTTCATTCCTTGAAATTGCTAGAATGATTGTCCTAATATTTAGGCGTAAATAAACATTAAAACACCTTAGTATCGAGCTGAATTATTTACACAAAAATGGCCACTGAGCACAGAATTTCTATAGATTGTAATAACTGGTGTTAGATGGAGGCAGATTACAAGTATTGGACACCATCTTCTGAATGCATCTTGAACTAGTACATGTGATGGGCCATCTTATAAACAATGGCCAGTATTGATTTACAAGAAAATATTTAATACAAGCTCTACAAAAAAAAAAAAAAAAAAAAAAAAAAAAAAAAAAACTCCATTTTTAAGATAAGAATTAATGGTTTTGAACCTTTCTCTAACTGTAATACTTCTTCGAATTCCCTTTAAACAGTTTTATTCTTTTCCATCTTAACATCAAATAATAAGAGAATTCTACTGAGAGAAGTCTTAATTGGACTTACTACGAATTGCCATCCACTTCCCTCTTCTTTGTCCCTGTGTGTGTGTGTGTGTGTGTGTGTGTGTGTGTGTGTGTGTGAGAGAGAGAGAGAGAGAGAGAGAAGAAACAGAGATAAAGAAAGAAAGAAGTGTGTGTCTCCTTCACTAATCGAGTCTGATGACCTTTTATTGACGAGTGAGAGTCTTCAATTACCAGGGATCCTTACCCTATTACATCCGTACGGAAATTTCGAACAATAAGAGATTACTAGCCAAATTCAGACCTATCCGAATTGTTTCTTTTTTTTTTCGTATGTCTTTTTGGTAAAGAAAGACACAGAAGAAGGATGCAAAGTGGACAGTAAGAGAATAATGATGAAAAGAAAGAAAGACAATAATCAAAGTACAAAAGACCAGTCACATCTGATGTCGAAAAACTTAAAGGAATAAAATCAGTCTTTTTTTTTCTATTTCTGTCGATTCCTCCAACTACCCTTTTCGATTTCCATTCTTTGTTGAAGCTTCATTTCTGTTAGTCGAGTAACAGAAAGAAAGAAAGAGAGAGAGAGAGAGAGAGAGACAAAGATGAGACCTAACATTTGATTCTCACTTACACAACTGCCCCCACGAAGCAGTCACTCAAAGCTAATGACATTTCTTTTAAGAGTTGGAACTGAACAAACGTATTCCTGGTAAGCCCTTCCTCCTTTGTTGATTTCTCAAAGCGTGAACGTGCGTCTCATTAATGTCAATCGCAATAGACGACAAGTCGTTATCTGTTTTCTTAAAAAAGAAAAAGTTTTTTCTTTTTTTTTTTAAATGAAAAAGAACTTACCTGAACTAATTCCGTGTTTGTTTAATCGGTCACGGACGGACTTAGCTTTTACCTGATTTTATTTTGTTACCCTCTTATATTAATCGTTCTTCTTTTATCACTTACTTTTACTGCACACCTTTTACTGAACACAAGCAATGGTGTCTGAAATAAAGACTCAACGAGTATGACGTATTATATCTACAGCAAACACTAAATAAAACCTGTTAATTCTTAGGTAAACATTAAATAAATATAATCTATATTCTCTGAAATAAACAGACAAATAACTTACATGCCATGAAATGAGTGCGCTGATCATAGCTACAGTTCATAAGGTAACCTACTAGACAGATTTTGAGCTAGTTCAGTATGCAACCATCAGAACTCAGAAGTAACTAGCACTGAGGAACCCTATATTAGTTGGTACAGCGTTAGCTTAGCAGTCAGAAGGTTTTGGAAACGATCTTCGTGGCCACCCATCCTGACTGAGGTTCTTCCATGGCTTTCCTTTCATACAAGGCAAATGTCGGGATAGTATCGGGATAGTAACTGGACCTACTGACTAGCTTCCAATATCCTCTTCCTCATCCTACTCCGGCCCGAGTCTGAGATGCTTAAAGGCCAGAAATAAATTCAATTTAATTTAGAAGTATCTAGCAATTAACTTAAGTTACCCCAGTGGCGTCCAGTGTTTTTTTTAAGGGATGAACTATTTGATGTAGAATTGGGTAGCCGATCAGTAACTTTTACTTTCGTGCAGGACTCTTCCACAAGAAAAACAAAAGAGTGCATTTTTAACGTAACTAGCACAAAGTCAGTCATTTTGGTTGTAAATGTTCCTTCTGAGAATTCTATTGAACATACTTTTTTAGTGTTGTAACGCTCAGCATAATATTTAGATCTGATACGGGATGAGCCAAATTGACCAAAGGGCATAATTGTAAATTCAATTTGGATAAGAAAGTAGGTACCTAAGTTCCTGAATTTCAAGTTTCTCTTCATATCAGGACTCGGCAAGGCTTTTACGTTGTAGAGTATTTACGAAATGAATCATATAAGGAAGTCGAAGAGGTACTATCGTTTGTACAAGGGATACATATTTCAGACCTTCATCTCCTCCCTTGCCCCATAACAGGTAAACTTTTTAACATACACCTCTCACCTGAAGTCTGATGTCTAGTAACAAGTGAGCTGGAGTGTGTATGTTTTATTTTTGGTAAAAACGTTGAAATTGAAACTATTTTGAGTACATTCTGAGATTTTAAGCTCTTTCTTGTTCATTACTTGTGAATGTTATTTATTAATAATACTTTAGAACACATGGCAAACCCGAAATGAGATATCGTGGATAGTTGAAGGTAAGTTCGTAGCATTATCTCGAGAATTTTAACTGCAAATTTTAAATTTGGCGTTATCAAAGAAAAAAAAACACTAATTTTAAAAATTAGAAATCAATTTTGTCAAGGAAACAGTAATATCTATCTTTGTTTCTTCTGTTATATATCATATGAAAGCCCATTAGAGAAAGTTGAAAATGAGAGTACTTTCAGTCCCATGTATTTGAGCCTGATTCATATGACTTATGTTCTTTTTGGTATAGAATAAAATAAAACACAAAAGATGGAAAAAGGCTATTAAAAATTATTAGACATTTTATTCAGTATCCTGCAAAAATGGATTCGTTCGGAAATTCCTCCTAGTAGTACAACTTTCAACGATAGGGGTGTTATCTAATATAGTTAAAAAGATTATACATGATATATATAAAAACTACTATATTCAAGAAAACAAGACCAAGTACTTCATAACTTTTCTAAACTTTACTTGTCTCCAGTTATAGTAAACCCATTCTGAGCATGTTAGGCTTTTGAAACAAGCTATCAATTCATGTTCAGATTCCATTTGACAGCTCTAGAACTTTATAAGTCACCATCATAGAAAATTCAATAAAAACAGCACAAAAATAAGCACAGCACAGTAAAAATAAGCACAGCAATATTTAGCTTTATTTTATGATCCTATATTTGCACCTTGCTCCTATATTTTATTGACGTAAACCCATTATTAAATCAAATTCCAAGTTTCTACGTTTAATTGATTTGTCATTTGTTTGTCCTTGTTTTATATCTTTCTTGGATGATTCCTCAACACCACCCATCCTGCTAAAAGAAAATTGACACTATATTAATTTAAAGTAATCTTTACAGTAATAATGACTTAATATAGCAGCATATATTATCTCCATTTTGGTTGGTTTCATTATTCTTCAACAAATCTTCAAGAATATTGTTTCACAAATCACCTTTAATATTTCAGTGGATCCATTCATTTAAACATCTGGTTCCTATATATGCCTCATCCACAAATACCGATAATATTCCAGTTGTTCTTCAACCATCCTGGAAGATCATCACCGTTTATTTGTGAAGTTCCATCTCTACCTTCTAAAATATTTGATATTTCTTCTTCAACGTATCCAATCCAATCAGTTCGCCCTCACTTAGAAAACTTTGTTTTCTTTTGCACAAATTCTGGGCAATCTAAAATTTGACAATATTCCAATTCTTAGTTTTCCATAATTATTTTCTATCCTCTGTTGTCTCACAATGCCTTTGTTTCTTCTTCCCTTTTCTTCTATTTAACTTATTTTACATCCTAATTGCTGTTCTCTATCAGTTTTATCAGCATCATTTCCCAGAGTCTGACAACCAATCTCTGGTTTCTAACACAAATTCTCAACTTTATACCAGAAGCAGAATGCATCAATAATTACTTGGAATGTTTGCAATTTCATTGTGAAGTTAATGACATTAAACAAAGACGTTATTTTCTTAACTTCTATCCTTTCTTGGCCAGAAACATAAGTTATGTCAAGAATATATAGCTTCCAGAGTATAACCGAACTCAAACCTAATCTAAAGCACTGAAACTTTGATACAGGCTTTCGAGATAGAAACATAACCAGCCAGCCGTATTCAGAAACATTTTCTTGAAGCCACTATCGCTTTACTAACGAATGATTAACAATCTTATTACATTGGTAGTCACTTGCTAGTACAACGCCAGTAGCTTCGAAAAGGTTTCTGAATACGGCTAAATAGGTTTAGACAGACGAGACAAGAAAGTGGACAACGAATTGTAGACTATGTATGCAAGCTATTACAGCAGACACATAGATGAAAAAATAATGATCTTTTTAATGAAGGTTTAGAGAGAAAAAAATATTTTGGGCTTGAGAAGTTGAGATACTAGGCGAAAGGTAATGGTGGAATACAATCTATCTTTTCAAGAGTGAAGGGTGTCTAAATACCACCTACTAGTTTAAGATTATTGGGTCCCGGTCAGAACGCCTACCGAAATGGTCAGAACTATCACCGAAACGGCAAAACGCCACAATGCAGAAACGGTCAGAACGTCCACTCATAAAAATGACAACAACGCTCACCAAAAGAATCAGAAAGCACAAATACAGAAACGGTCAGAACGCCCGTGTTAAAAACGGCCAGAACGCTCACTCGTGAAACGGTCAGAACGCCCACCAAATATACTCGTAACTATAGTTAGACTAAACAGTTATTTTGTCAGAAACGGCTATAACAGTACCCGTTACATCAAAATAACATATAACAGGCTAAAATATCCCTTTAGAACTGGAGCAAAATTCACTTACACCCCTAGAAGTATTACTTTACCCCCAAACATGAAAATTAAAATCGCTTTATTAGTCAAAATCGAGAAAAAAAAATAAAAAATAAAATAAAATAAATTTGAAAGAAATTGGTTCTCCCCCCGTGAAGTGATAGATTCAACAATTTCAATTATTGTATTCCTTGCTCGTCGGTGCTGGAAATTCCGTTCGTATTTTTAAATATCTCCACTGCTCAGATGTTAATTTTGTTTTATACTGCTAAGCATCAGTCAGGGTATCCTCTCTACTTAAGCAGGGTTTCCTTAATGTTAAGACTTGTTTCATCAGAGGTAATTGCTTCCAAGTCGAGTTTTGATCCTTAAGGACGATTGACGACATTCATAAATCGTCCTTGTGTGCTTCCAACAACATACTTAATTATTACACGCTTGACTAAGTGCAACTCTGACGGCATTAAGTCAACTTTTAAGTGTAAATTAAGATTTTTTTTCTTTTTGCAATTTACCCTAGATAATTTCATAAAATAAGTTCCGACGGTTATAATGTGAATTACTTTACCAAGTAGTACCCGCAGTCCATTTTTCTTCATCGTATACGCCTTCCAGGTATGCTATTTGTTATATACTTACGTAAAAGGTATACTGCATACGTAACAGGCTACAGGTAAGTAAGTTACTCTATAATGGTGTTCTAATACTGTTTGTTTAAATAACTCGTTGAGAATAAATAACTCCAGTTCTAAAGGGATATTTTAACCTGCTATTTTGATGTGACTGTTACTGCTATAACCGTTTCTGAAAAATAACTATTTAGTCTAACTATAGTTATGACAGGTGGGCGTTCTGACCGTTTCTGGATTTGTGCTTTCTGATCCTTTTAGTGAGAGTTATTACCAATTTTATGAGTGGGCGTTCTGACCGTTTTTGCATTTGGACGTTTTGCCGTTTTCGTGGACATACTGACCGTTTCGGTGGGCGTTCTGATCATTTTTGCAAGAGGGCGCTCTGACTGAGATCCAGAGTATTAACCGGAGTTGTATCTAGTAAAATGCAATATACCGAGGTGGAAGTACACAAAACAACTTTAGATTCTCAAAATCAAAATCAACGGGGAGTTGAAGCTTACAATAACAGCCAGGAGCATGACGATATCTCCCAACAAACTAAAATAGATTGTCGTAATTTCATTAAGTTTAATTTAACTGTCAAGCTTTTTGAAACACGTTGTAGGCTTATGGAGACTGCAGTCACTCTGGAGGGCTGTGTGTAAAGCAACTAACAAGGCTAATTTGCTAGATTTTAGAAAGAAACAAAAGAGGGCGAAAGATCAGATACAACCTAACCTGAAAATAAGATTAATCCACATTCAAAAACAAGGTCTACAGAATATCAACTGAAACTACTTCGTACCTTGCAATGAGTAAACGAACAGTACAATTATTATCAATAAAGAGCTGGTTTGTGAATGTGATACAGGTAGCAACAAGAATTAATGGGAATATTTGCAGTGCGTTGTGTGAAGGTAAGTAGAGCTTCCGGAATAAACAAGGGCGTAATAGACAAATCCGACAATAATTAGGTAGGTACTTGGATACATGTAGGATGAAACTCGAAAATCAAATCACGTCTCTTAGAAAAGACATTTAATGAATATAAATTAGATTCTTGATTAACATAAATGAAGACTTCTAAAGGAAAGGAAAATGAGCAAACTAAGTCTGTGCACTTGCCAATAAGGACAGTACGAGATACTCAGAGTCATAATGAGATTTGTAACTATCCATACGAAAGAAAGAAACATTAACCATCATACCTGTTGAAAGCTTCAATCACGGTGGCCTCCATTAGGATGTCGTCGTCTCGCCCATTTTGTAGAATTGCCTAGATGCGTCGGTTGTTGTCGTCAGGTGTCGTCTTTCTCTTGACCTACTGCAGAAGGATTATTTATACAATCCATGAACTTGCGGTAGAGAATTCCAGAGATTTCGAAAGGTGAGCGTTCTTCTTGTACATGGACCAGAGACTGGGGAGCTTTGACATAGAGTTTCTTACGTAACATATCTGAGTTGCTAGGAGCTTTCTTATGTTATTGGTATACATGGTTGACTTAAAACGTGATAATTGAATAAAGATGTAAAATGTATAATAATTGAATTAAATGGGAATATAAGTGGAGCTGGATCCTACACAGTTACACTCCAAGCACAACTATTCAACCGAAACAAATATGGCGTGGTCTCACAATCACAGTTGAAACTGATAACAAAATAACGCCTGTTGTTTTATATCTCAGGTAATTTGAGAAAGGAAATGATTTTAAAACAAACATGGTCATTTGATTACAATCAGTTCAGATTAATGATGTTGGCAGTACTTCAGAACTATCTAGCAAATACTACAAGTGTTTCAGACTATTCATACGAAGAATATGGAACAACACCAGTTATTTACTGGTACGTACGTCGCCTGGAAGCAGAATATATAGCTGCAGAACACGAAGAAATTGAGATAAAACCGCCTACAAATGCAAATGTTATTGACGCACTTGAATATACGACAGTTGGTACTGATGCTATTTTTGGAGAATATCGTAACAAATTCTAACAGACAAGGATAAGAACCGCAGATAAGGAAGTTCAAACGAGTTACAGAGTGACTACGGTGGCTACTCAGATAACGGTGAGTTGTGCAGAGTGTCAATACAGACAGGAACGCCAGTACAAATACAATGCACGGAAGAAACAGGAGGTGAAACAATTGAGAATAACTTTGTTGTAACCTACAGAACAAAGCATGAAGCACAAAACAATCATACAGAGACACACGAAAAGAGATGATGTATTGAAAAAGATTAAAAAAAAAAAATAGTAAAATCAAAGAACACATAGTCGAAAAAGGATTTAAAGAAATTGCTACGAATCACGAGGTAGTCAAGATGAAAACAAATAAGCCGAACACTATAAAATTGACACGTGAAACGATTGGAGCGTGGACTGAGGATGGCTATAAGTGAACTAGGCATGGACAGTATGAAAGTGTGAATAACAAGAAAGACAGTCGTTGTCAGAACAGTTATTGACAGGTGATTGAACAGTAGGGTGGGCTGATTTTCTTTTCAGATATTGAGATTCGAGTTGTCATCAAAAGTTGTTCATTGGTACCAGATAAAGCCATGTCAAATATGGCCGTCCTAAAACAATATTTAACCGGGCCCGTGAACCCTAAAGGGCCCTTTTTTTTTTTTGCAAAACAAGGAATAAAATTATGATACCAGTATCCACATTTTGGTGTTCGAGTAGTTATGAAAAGTTGTGCATTGGTACGAAATTTAGCCATGTCAAATGTGGCCCTTCTTGGCCGTCAAGCGTTTTTGGCCGTTTTCAACCTAAATTTTCGCGGGCTGAGAGCTCGGCTAGATATATTTAATTCGGGTGTGTTTCGGCGAACACACATAACGTAACATTCTACACCTTTTGCACACTACTCAAACTCAAATTTAAAAAAATCGACCGTTTTGGGGCCCCCTAAAAATATGGTTTAAAAGTTGTGTTTGAGCACCGTGCAAAAGTTATAAAATATTGTGTTATGTTTGGTCGCCTCAAAGCCAGCGAGAAAATGATAATTTTCAAAATTGGCTGTATTTTTTTTCCACAGAAATTTGAGTTTGAGTAGCGTGCAAAAGTTGTATAGTGTTATGTTTGTTCGCCGAAACACAGTCAGATCGAAAAATATCTAGCCCGGCCCCTAAGCCCGCGAAAGCCAAAAACGCCAAAAATGCTTGGCGGCCAAGAAGGGACACATTTTACATGGCTAAATTTCGTACCAATGCACAACTTTTCATAATTACTCGAGCCCCTCTTATCATAATTTTATTCCTTGTTTTTCAAACAAAAACTATTGGGCCCTTTAGGGATCCAGGGCCCCGGTTAAATATTGTTTTAGGACTGTCATTGACATGGCTTTATTTGGTACAAATGCACTTCTTTTGATGGCAACTCGAACCCCAATATCTGAAAAGAAAAAATCGGCCCACCCTATTGAACAGTACAGAAAGTTAAGTTCTGTGGTTAGTTTCGATGATTACTGATGCAATCTTCGTGTGTAAAAGTAGTAATTGTTGAAAATATCTTTCGTCGTTTATAGTGATCCGACCTACGGAAGGAAAGTGACATTTTTGGAAACTAAATAAGTGATGATTCAGCAGAAGCGAGACATACAGTTCTTTTGAAGAAGTTCAGCACTCAGAAGTTAAATTGTTATAATATAGTCAGTATTCGGAATTCTTGTCTTCCAGAAAACTTGCCCACTTAATACGACAACGAAGTGTGTTGGCTAAGCTTGAGTGAGGTATCCAGGGGTGTTTAATTAGACTAGTAGTCAGAAGCTATCTATCTATTGTGCGCTTCTTATGGTGATTTGTATTTACGCGTTAATTAATTGCCTATGAACGCCCTTCATTTAGAAACGCACGGTACCTTCGATAATTTCCTTTCGTTCTTTTCAGAAACAAATCGAAAACATAGGTTTCATTTGCGCTTGATTATCGAGGGATATTTAAAAAAGACCTTTAACCACAACAAGAAAACACTCACGACATAACCTACTAACTTTGAAATTGTCGATTCAATCAAATACTTGGACAATTTTTACATTCAAACTACAAGTTGAACACATGCTGAATGAAGGCGAAAAGATATACAACTTCCTCCGGGCCAATTCTACAAATACGATAGGGCGCCTTTCCATCAACCATACGATTAATATATAAGATCTTATTTCGCAGTCTAATCGGTTGTTGCTCTCTACCTTGCAAAGAAGAAAAAAGAACAAAATAAATTGAAAACCTCCAAAGAGAAATCACTGCATGATGTTTACGAATTATGCCTTGTACGCCAAATCTTTATATATATATATATTCATTAGCAGAATTACCATTAAGATTTAGAATGAAATACCTTGGAATAAAATCACCCTTAAAATGAATCCAACAGAACACATATCATACAAAAACAAAAACTAAATTATTAAATATTATACATCTAAATACATTACATAGCTGCACACAGATATCAGTGCTAAAACCAGCAAATATTTCTGTATAAATTATCAATGCAAAGAGGACTTCGGAACAATTAACCCAAATGAAGAGCTTACCAATTGCTTCTCTAAACTTTACTGCCAATATGTGAACGCAAAATCTCCATATACAATGTTAATTAAATTAATTGCTATTAGCAGATCACGACAGCAACACAGGGTTGAAGTTGGAAATTTTGATACAAACAAAAACACATCATGCAGAGAAAACTACCGGATCTGACATATATTCACAAGAGAAATACATGGCCTGTTGCTTGCTTTAACTCAAGCAAGTAACCTAGAAAATTCCAAAATAATAATGCTCACGGACTCGCAGGCTGCCATTAAATCATTATCAACGTCTGACTCCAAATTTTTGAAAGCTTATCCTACAACTAAAGCAAAACAAAAAAATATTGTATTTGTGTAGGGTATGGTCTCGTCCTACGGAAGGAAGACACTATGTCTGACATTCATAGATTTTGAAAAATGGTTTCGCTTCGGCCTTCTTGGTAGCAGTAATTAAATCACTTGAATATCAAAGCATCAAATGTGCATAATTTCAAGTTACTGCGAAACATTTACTCGGCTGCCACATCTGTCATTCGACTGCATCAAGAAAGTGAAAAAAATAAAGTTGGAAAAGGGGTAAGGCAAGGAGATTCAATTTCTCTAAAACTGTTTTCTGCGGTCCTGGAGAGAGTGTTCCAGAATTTAAACTGGGATGAAGTTGGAATAAAAATTAATGGCGACTATCTTCATCAACTACGATTCGCTGATGATATAGTCCTGTTTCTTCAAGTACAGAAGAACTACAATGCAGAATGGAAAAACTGAGTAATGAGAGCTCGAAAATAGGTATTAAAATGAATTTAAGTAAAACGAAAGTAATGTACAATCAACATGCTGCCACGAAGGAAATAAAGATTCACGGAGAGACAATAGGCATAGTTGTGAGAGTGTTTACCTGGGTCAGCTCAAAACATCGAATGCCAAGTTGAATATAAAATGGCATGGAGTTCGTTTGGAAACTGCACTTTATTTTCAAAAGCAAACTACCAATGTGTCTGAAGCTTAAAGTTTATAATCAATGTGTGTCATCTGTGATGATGCACGACTGTGAAACTTGGACATTGAATGAGCAAACGACTCAAAGATTAAGAGTTACACAAAGAGCAATGAAGAGATGCATGCTAGGAATAACCAGGAGGAGCAGGAAAACAAATGAATGGATTCGCGCACACACAAAGGTAAAATATATAATCAAGACTGCTAAGAAGATGAAATGGAGATGGACCGGTCACATAGCTAGACGAACAGATGGAAGGTGGACGACAAATGTGCTACATTGGATTCCTAGAGAAAAGAAACGACCAAGACGACGCCCAAATGCAAGATGGGTAGCTGAAATCAAGCTTTTTTTAGGAGCTACATGGATGAGGATAGCTGTGAACCGACATATGTGGAAAGATAATGGGGAGGCCTTCATCCAGCAGTGGATAGAAAATGGCTGTATATGATGATGATTATGATGATGATACGCCTTATATACTTCGAGGCAGTGGGGTAATAAAGCAACTTGTTCGACAGGTAAATAGTTCTAATAAAGATAGAATGTTACTGCACATCATCTGATTATATAATGTAAATTTGTGAAAAAAATTCTATTACAGTAGGAACTCTTTTAATGGACAAATATTCTCAAAATTACTGAATTAATTTATCATATTTTATTGCATTTAAATATATTTTGTATATTGTTTCTTTACTTGTAAATAGTTCTCGTGATGTTCGTTTGTATTCATGTGCCGAGTAAAATATATTTTCATACGCACATGTGTTATTGTATTGTTATACTGATTAAAATAAATATTTAGTTAAATGTCTAAATATGCGTTGAATGAATAAAGTGTAATTTACGGAGTAATAATACGAGCGACATATAAATAGATAATTCTTAGCTAAACAATATAATTCAAAATAACCAATTGTGTCTTTACATAAATAGATTCTTGGGTTGACATAGGTGACCAACACTTTATATAATCAGGGTTGTAACAATGCACATTACGCAGGATGCAATGGAGACGTCACGCATGTTCCTCCCGAGGAGAACTTTTGTATAACTGTAAGTTTTGTACATTTTTGTAATATTATTTATTTAAAATGTCTTTTTTATTAACTTGTCTATTGTTATAATCCATTTCCTTTGTTTCATGACTTTTTAAAATTCATAGTTCAGTTCTTTTTTTATATTGAAATCATTTTCACTAGGAGTACCATTTATATCATCTGGGAAATCACTAGGAGTTCATTTTCACTGGGGTTTTTGATATTTGCACTGGTATTTCACTGAGAATATTTTTCTATATAATTTATATATTTTCACTGGGAATATACTGGGGATTCACGGAGCATTCACTTGGAGCTCAATAGGAATTCACCTACGGAACTTAGCTACTGCTGGACTCAGCTACCTCTGCCGCCGACAACTACTGCCGGAGAACCACTACTTCCACTAGCTTGTTGTACTTGTTCGCGGAACACCTGAAAACCTGTAGGTTTTATAAAACTTATTCTCCCTTTTCCCTTACTGACTATTAGGTCTCTTCATCATTGGCCAGGTGACGTAGTGCGTGACGATTTTTTAACTGGACCGGAGTACTTTGGATTGTCGACTTTTCCAAAGCCCCCTTGTAGTCACCTCTGTGTGGATCGGACTTTAGGATATAAGTATTGGTTGGCAACTTTACGATAACTTGTTGAGTTCTGTTCTTGATCTGGACCTACTCGAAGTTCTTCAGGAAATTGTATCTTATTATGACGTCGATTGGATTTTCATCGACCACCATCAAATCAATATTAACTTTACAGTCATCGGTAACCTTGTTGCTGGCACTGATATTCCCTTTTGTCTTCAGGTCGGCTCCATTGACGGATTTTAGTTTAATGTTCTCCACTCTAATGATATCTAACTTTGCAGATGGATATTTTGTCTTGATTTTCAAGGAACTATTTTCTTATCAGGTAGTAACTAGCTCCTTAATCGCATTATGCGATAGTTGGAATATTGCCGACATCGATCTGTATGCCGGGTAATTTCTTTAACGGTCCGTCAACATAAACACATTCAAAGGTTGAGAATATGCCATGTTGAGTCCGATTACCAATTTTGTCTAACTGAACGTCCTTCTGACTGGTTGCATTATTTACTTTCGTGGGCTGGACAGAATCTGCTTCACTACTGATTCCAGATTTCCAGTTGTCTAGTAGGATTTTTGATAAGTTGTTACCTCTCTAGCTATTTTGGTTACTTCTAGATAGGGTTGGTTAAATGTAGACACTCAGCGTCTCATTTAAGGAATTTCTTCTGTTTACGCATGGTTTCCATACGTTCTTGGTCTGTTGATGTATCCATAGGACTTCTGGTTACCGCTGCTGCTGGATTTATTTCCTTTCTTTCTGTTGTCGCTGTTGCCTTTATCTCAATGTCCATGTTTATTTGTTGATTGGTATTCTTTTCTTGTCTAAACCCGTTGTTTTTTCTCGTTCGAAGGCTATATTCCTTCCCACGAGACTTTAATAAAACTTCCCTAGAGCTATGGTTGGTACATACTGATAACATCTGCAGATCATACGGGAGTATATTTACTGGCTCTCGTAATAACTGCTGATCTGTAATATACGGCTCAATGTATATGGGTCAACTGGAAGACGAAATCTGATACTTCAAGTTCCCGGCTTTTTCATTTGGGCAATTAAAGCGTCACTGACGGACTTGTTGTTCTCTACCCTTTCTTTACTGAAAAATTTCATCATGAACTTCTTACAAAAGTCACGATAACTATGCACTTGGACTTTTATCAAATGGAACTATCCTTCGGTACTACTCACCATCGTTCTTCCGAGGATATACTTACGATCTTCATCTCCCGCACTTAGGATCTTGGAATAATGGGTCTGCTCTTCAAGGTACTTTGTAGAACTTGCCTCGTAAAAGTACCATTTCATTTGGGCACATGGTTATAATCCTCTATTCTTACTTCTTTGGTTGCTTATCCGCTTCTCAGGGCGTTAATAAACTTTTGTACGAATTCCATCTTGCGTCCTTTTCTCGGCACTTCCATGGCACTAGTCGTCTCTGACTCATTCTGGTCCTCTGTGGTGGGTGTCGTAAGTCTTGGGGTCAGTCTCGCGATGATCATTTACCTCCTTGGTTGTAGTTTGCTTCGGTACTTCCCTTGTTAGTATCTTCCTACAGTATTCCGTCAAGTGTTGTAGGATTTCTGTTTGTAATTTTTCAACTCTAGCTTTCAACTTGTCTTGCTCTTCTTTATTCGCTTTGTATCTTAGGCATTAATTTCCACGTTAGTTTGGATCACGTTTTCTGTCCTCTGTATGCTTCGGTATTATTTTCCAAATCATCTTCGACCGCCACAAGTCTGCTACCAGCATCTTCGATGTACGTTTCTAACTTGTCATCAATAGTACACGTCTTCAGTTTCAGTCTGTTAAAAGCGGATTGGCATTCTTCCCGGTACTCATTCACTTTCTTTAAACTTTTGTTCTTGGTCTTTCTTTAGGTCATTGAACTGCTTATCTAATTTTTTATCTTGGTCGTTAAACTTTCGGTCTAAATTAACCTTTTCCTTATCCAGATCCCTGAACTTCTGGTCGGTCTTTCTTTAAATGACCGAACTTCTGGCCTTGGACTTTCTTTATATCGTCGAACTTCTGGTCTATGGTCTTTCTTTAGATCGCCGAACTTTTGGTCTTGGACTTCCTTTGAATCGCCTAACTTCTGGTCTTGGTCTTTCTTCAAATCGTTGAACTTCTGGTCTTGGTTTTTCTTTAGATCGCCGAGCTATCGCTCTATATCACCGAACTTCTGGTCTTGGTCTTTCTGTAGATCGTTGAACTGTCCTAATAGTTTCTTCAATAGGGAGGTTCTGATAGCCTTTCCTCCTTCCTGGACAAATTCAATTTTTGTCCCTGTTGCTTCTTGCTCTGTCGGTATGGTCATTTCTGCCTACTTATAAGGAGAGTCGGTGAACTGTAAAACTTATTTTTCCGATTATTAATTTTCATGATAAAGGCTCATGACATACGTAAGTGTTAATTTGGCAAAGCACTACAATGCACTTCTTCGCCGTTGCCGAGAAAATCGACTTTGAAATATTCAGCGTAGGTCATATTGAGTTTTATTTGTGTGTTAAAATATTTATACTTACAAGCAAACATACTGAAGAGGCAGAAAAGAACTATATTTTTTCTTCCACCATGATAACATTGTCAAAGTATGTGCACATACAAATTTTGGAAGCTGAAGCACAATTACTTTGGAAGATATCGATGATATAAAAATCAAATTATGTCTGTGGAAAGTTTGGACATAACCTTATGTTCTTAAACTGGCAAAAGGCATGAAAGCCAAATATAGAGTAATGGATACTGGGTAGAGGGCGCTAGCTGCTGGATAATATATTGTTTATGGACGCTTTGTTGAAGTCCGCCATATTGAATCTCGATTGGTTTTCTTAAATGGAAAGGGGGGTCGTGTAAAATGACATTCTGGTCTAGAATTGAACGAGAAATACGTTTGTGAAGTCAGTTTTTCCCTAAATGTATTATTGTGAGAGATAAGGACAGGGCCGGATTTAATAGTTTGAGCGACCTAGGCCCATGACTTTCAACGCCCTGCCCCTCCCTTTCTCCTTTCCACTTCACCGCTCCCGTCCTTTACCCTTTCCCACCTTCACAGTACGGCAATTTGTTCTTTCGCCGTTTAACAATAATAACGAGCTTATAATTATGCCATCCATTTTGCCACTTCTCTTTACGCAGAAAAAAGAGAAGAGAAATGCAGGTTTACAGAATGGAACCCTGCAATGTATCTATCAGTTGGTATATCGATCTACCCGTCAATACCTCGCTCCTTTAAACTAAGAACTTCAAAGTTACAAAATTCCTATGAACGGACAAAAGGGACACCACCCCAGTGGCACAAAATACGTTAAAAATACGTGGATTAAACGTTAGTACCAAAACTTAATTTTAACGTTGTAAATGTGCCGAAGTGTTCGCCTGTTCAACGGTTTATTCGACGTTGAATAATGGTTGATAAGAAACATGTTGAAATCAAGAAGTGGAAGATGAAGAAATGGGTTCAGTTGGCTAAAACAGAGCAAGGTTGCTGTCTATTTGTATACGTATTTAGCTGGATTTTGTCCGTTGCCTTCATCATGGTATACAGTATTAATTTTCCAACAGTGAATTATCCAACCGTCTGCTGTGGGATTCGAAGCTGCCTAAAGGCTTGAAAATTTAAATTCAAACACAAACGTGGGCAGCATTTTGAATGTTAAACACCATCTCCGGGAATATTTATCTCCTGAAAATACACGATCAATTTAGGGGAAAAAATAAGATTTGCTTCTATTGTCTTAGAAGAGAGCTTAAGATAAATTTGAATTCAGATCGAGAAGGTTGCAACCGGTGTCTTAGTTAAGGTACCATCCTGACGTTCATGTGTTTAAACTAATGGAAACTCTGGAAAACGTCAGTCAGGACGGTCGGCATGAGGATCCGAATGCACAGTACCTACCCGTTACGGACCCGAAAAGACAGGTTCGGAAAATACACTTTAGTATTCCTCATATGAAGGGTGTCGGGAGAAAACAAGAGATGTCACAAAACAGGTTTATTGAGGAAATCAAGTTATAATTTCATCAACTCTTAATGTTTAAACGCCTCAACAAATATGTAATTATTTATGAATATTTTTCTTTCGTTCTTTTACAGTTTTGTAGCTCCAATTTCCACCAATAGAATGAGAAAATTCAGTACAAAATTGCTAGAAATGGACATCCCTGGTTTCCCCCCGATACCCTTCGTATAAAAAAATCTATGCCTTCATGTATATAGACTGCTTCAACACAAAGTACCTGTTTGTCCATTGGCAGGGATTTAGATGACTGCCACGTTCTATAGGCAGCATTGACTAAAAATAATTATTGGTGTGTGTAAAGGCAAAAATAGAGTAGTTAATACTCTCAATATAAGCACTAATATTTATTTGACTATTTCTAATGTAAATTAACCTAAATTTAAATTACCTGAAGCCAGTGCATACTAGGGGTCGCTCGGATGATGGTGTTTGGTGTCCTCCCCCCCGGTCCTTAATGTTTTTTGCTAAATATTTCTTTCGTCTCGCGTTTTGAATGACAATTTCTAATTTTTCCTTGTAAAGTGCGCTCCTGTGGAAGTTGTGCCCCCAGACTCGGGATAAGGGCATGTGGCGCTAGTTTGGTGTATTGATGCAATAGCCTGAAAACACCCATTTCGTTTTGACCTAGGAAAGGAAATGAAACCGAAATACATACAAATTGTTCCTGCTCATAGTACCCTATTGATATGGATTTGTTTTAATTTTGATTTTATTTATTCCCTTAGTTCAAAACGAAATGTGTGTTTTTGAGGTTATGACAGATCCTAGTCTAATGTCGTGCTGAAGCAAGAACCGTTCGTGGTTGTTCGAAAGCCCGCTAGATATCACTATGTGCAAGCACCTGATGTATGCATTAGCGACATCTTTTGAGAAGTGGAGAAACTCACAAAATCAACTCACTGTCAGGGCGCTATTACACTGTCGAGCTTGCTCGCCCTCGCCCGAGCTTCCTTGACGATCAAGCACAACAGTGTAATAGCGCCTTACAATGAAAAGCTTGCTCGTCGAGGATGCTGATCAGCAAGCTTGAAAATTTAATAGCAAAACATCCGCAAGGGCTGTCGAGCAAGCTCGATAGTGTAATAGCGACCTCAGACTGCATTCGGAGAATAATAATAAAAAGTGAAAAGATTTTTTTGACAGATCTATAGATGTCTAATACCTCGTCCTTCTATTCTGGCTTTTAAGCGAAAAGAAAACCGTTTTATGGTAAAACATTGTAAACTTTGGGTGTCCACACAGTCCTTTCATACCGTCTTTTGCGTTCAGATTAGTGAAATTAATGTGGAAGGAGTGTTGTTATTACTGACAGTTTTTACCGCATGTCTTGCTAAAAGAATTAAAGGAAAATGTCTCCATGAAAGACAGCGTACAAAGCGGTGCAGGGAGTTGTAACTGAAGAGGAATAAATAGTTTGTATGTACACTTCGCATCAAAAAAAAAAAAATGCGACAGCGAACGCCGTTCAGCTAGGCAACCCAAATGGCACCTCCTTATCCCATAATCGTGCCCTGTAATTCTTTCTCCTTCCTTCATCTCGTCCATACTAAAATCAGCAAAAATCATGAGCACGTTTTTGTTCCTAATAGACATGTATTAGTATCGATAAAATGAAAGAATAAAAGCGAGACGAATCAATAAACATAAGTTGATGGAGGGAGAAATTGAAACATACAATGAAACATTGAAACCGACGGATGTCTGTTAGACAGAAACAAAGAAATGAGAGAGACAGAGAGAGAGAGAGAGAGAGAGAGAGAAAAGGGGAGAGAAGAAGAAGAGGAAGAAGTACAGATAAAAATATGGAATGTAAATTTAGTAAAAAAAGATTAAGTTCAGTTCCCACAAATCTAACAGCAAGATAGAAGTGACTTTTGGATTTTATATTTTTTCAGGGCTATTCGTATATATAAAGGATGTTAAAAAATTCCATTAAGTAAATTTCAAAATGGAAACCAAACTTGGTGGTCAGATTAAATACTCATGATTTCCAGTGAAACTCCAGAGTTTTGAGACACATCTAGGATAATGTAAAAAGTGTAATAAACATGCTTTGTTTGCGCGGGGTTCGTTTGCCAATTCTATGGGGCTTATTAAACATACTGGTTCGGAATACTTTGTAATCAGGGATTCTGCCAGGATTTTCAGTTTGGGGGTGTAATGTCAAAATTGGGAGGGTGGACGTAGAGTGTTGCACGGTTTATATCAACTTTTGTCCGCAAAAAGCTTAAAGTTGGGGGTAGTCTCGAGGATTTGGGGCTGACACCCCACAGGGGCCGGGGGCTGGCGGATTCACTGATTGTAACAAACCCAGTAGATACCGTAGGCCATACCTTCCATTCCAGACTACTAATGCAAATTGAACATAAAAATAAAATGCATGAATGATAATTTTTCTGCTTAATTTATGTCAGAAGGTATTTCTACCTACATTCTCCCAGTTTTGACTTTACACCCCCAAACTGAAAATCCTGGCAGAATCCCTGACTACAATGTATTCCGAACCAGTAGGTTCAAACCGAATTTGCAACCGAACCATGCGCAAACAAAGCATGTGTGTTGCACTTTTGACATTATCCTAGATGTGTCTCATAACTCTGGAGTTCCACTAGAAATCATGAGTATTTAATCTGACCATCAACTTTGGTCACAATTTTGAAAATGACTAAATGCATTTTCGAGCACCCTCTATATATTCGAATAGCCCTGAAAAAAATATGAAATCCAAAAGTCACTTCTATCTTGCAGTTAGATTTGTGAGCACTGCACTTTATAATGTTAGGTTCTTTTTTACTCCGTTTAAATTCCATATTTTTATCTGTACTCCCTCTTCTTCTTCTTCTTTTTCTTCTCTCTCCTTTTTCTTTCTCTCTCTCTCTTTCATTTCTCTGTCTCCGCATAAAGACATCCATCGGTTTCAATTTTTCATTGTGTGTGTTTAAATTTCTTCCTCCATCAACTTACGTATGTTTCGTCTCGCTTTTATTCTTTCATTTTATGCATTCTAATACAGTACATGTCTATTTTTTTTTAAAAAAAATGTGTTCATGATGTTTGCTGATTTTAGTATGGGCGAGAAGAGGGAAGGAGAAAGAGAAGGTCTGTTTACCAGACACGATTATGGGATAAGAAGGTGCCATTTGGGTTGCCTAGCTGAACGGCGTTCGCTGTCGCAATTCTTTTGATGCGAAGTGTACCACCACGACATTTGCCTGGTGTGACTAAGGAAAACCACGAATAAAAAAATCTTGGATCATTCCCAGGATCTCCCGATTGCTAAGCCAACGCTCTACCATCTGAGCTAGGGGCGTTCGGTTTTTCCTTTATTTATCGTGATAGTAATACCAATAGTAAGATAAAGTCACCAAATAAGAGGCAGGCGCCTAATTAGATATATCTCATTATTTACATACTGAAGAAACAGAGAACAACGGAGAATTACTGCATGTGGTCACGTGACATTTTGCCGTATCATTTCGACGCCAGAGCTTTACCAAAGAATCACACCAGGGAAACTATTGCATTAAAAGAAGTACGTAAAAAATTCGTCCATAAAAAGCGACAGAAGAACAGATCCAGGGGCTGTGTTCATGGAAGAGATGTAATGAGACGTTTATATTTTAGTAAGTATTTGAAAAACATAATTTTACTTTCAATGATTTTAATTATGAAGTGTTTCTTTCCGGCTGAAAATTGATTAATTTATTTATTTACAACAAAAACAGGCCGAGCTATACTAGTATCAGTCAAATATAGCTTTCGAAATGAATTTTGGTATCGATCAAATGTGTTTTGGCTTCAGTGTCGAAATATTACACAAAACACTGTACTGTATTGTCAATATTCTTTGTTGTAAATTATATTTGACAAAATATCGATTTTCGCCAATAGAGGGTAAGGCCAATAAGTGTTTAAACTGTAAAATATATTTTTGTTTTGCTCGTAACATACATGCAAGAAGACGAAATCAATAGTTTCTATTAAAATCCTTAGGTAGAATATCATTTCTACTAGGCCTATACAGGGTGGTAAGGTTACGTACCGACAAACTTCGGGTGGTGATAGTACAGTGAAAAATAAAGAAAAAACGCCGAGGCAACAGGGGGGGGGGAAATTCCGAGGCGTTACGGAGCTACAGCCTGCCGAAAGCGTGGGAAAATGAACTTTAGAGCGGATTATTGCGAAGACGAAAAATCGTAGAGTAGGTGGTTGAGAGTAAATTAGAGGAAGTCACACACGGGCTATACAAATATGTATATTGGAAAATGCTATAAGCAGGGCGCAAGGGATTAACCAAAGGAAGTGGGGGATTCCCAGAAAGTCTTCCAAGTAAAGATGGGTCGAAAGGACCACAAATGGGATGAGTTGCCAACAGGTAACAATAATTCATTACCGGCACATCGATATCTCAACGAGAATTAATGTTATGACCATTTTTATAAAATAATGCGTGGTTGCATATCAGACAGGGGTGATAATTAAAGAGAGTCAACGTGCTTTTGGCTTATTTATGAGCATTGAGAGAGACTAGGAGTATCCAGTCGGAAAGTGGTGAGTACGCATCTCAACAGCTACAGTGTAGTAAAAAAGACGTCCTCGTTGGTCGAGTGGTCAGTGCTATCAGGCGTCCGTGATGTCACAGCAGTCTTGCATTGAAGCCCGCCTGGAAAAGAATGAGGTGTATGATTAAAGCGTAACAGCATGCAAAGGATGGACGGAGGGTATTAGTTAATGAAGAGGCACATTCGGCTGGTTAGTAGAAAGAACGCGATGTAATAAAGCATCCAAAGAAGGATGACATGGAAGAGAGAAAACAAACACGCGTGTGTACAAGAAATCAGGTGTCAACCGATGCAAGGCAAAACGTAGAAAGTTTTCCATACGATGTCACAAGCTTACATAGTTCATTCTGTCTAATCTACACAAGAAAAAATGCGTTAACGGGCAAAACGAATTCTAGTTGCGTCGTAAACGTCCTGGAGTAACTTTGTAGCTGGAGTTGTGGCCATTGCCGTTCGCAGCAATGGGAGAATGTAGTGAGTGTATGTAGTAATGCGTAGCTCAGTATGCTGTTTTAAGAAATACTTGGCAATATCACACAAAAAGAAGTTAGGGGTGTTGGAATGCATTACGATCACAATGACTCGGACTGACCGAGAGGTTAGTGTGCGTGCTTCGTGTCCCGGTCACGAGTTCAACTTCCGTCTGGGTCTCCTGAAAGCGAACTTGACCACTCCGTTCGGAGCCAACTTGACCACATATTGTAGGTCTCATCCTTCCGTGCGCACCAGCTCGTTTATAACTCTTATAACAATTCAGTCAAGCATGAGATCCCAGGAGTGAATAGTATTTGGTCTGCTTCGCGTTGGAGCGGATTTCAGGAACTACACAGAAATGTGGATGGGTATAGACAAGTCTAGTACATAAACTACGATACATGAATTAATCTAATGCATAATCAGGGGTGAGTAGCGACCACAGTATTTAATTACGGGCTAGATGACGAGACGATGATTTGGCATTTACATTCCATCACATACAAATAACGTCCTAATGACAAACTCGACATTTTCAACTATAATCTGACCCTCTCCGTTCACACTCGTGCAACGGACAGAGTCGCAATCGCAATTGAATCCGCTCCCTTGACCAACATACCACCGGTTACGTGACACAGGCTAACGAGCGTCAATACTCATACACTGGAGAATACACAATACAGCGTTCGTACAAACTAGCACGCAAAACATCCAATGTATCATAGTCGAGTTCCAAATCACAGTTGCTGGAAGGTACAATTACCGTTTTTGCGAGTATTCTACTATAGGTTCATTTTGCATTGCAATAGGTACATGTTCGCACGTTCCGACTCAGCTCGGATTCTTCATTTTCTTGCACGCATTTTGTTTGCTTCTGTAGAATAGACAGATTGAACTATGTAAGCTTGTGACATCGTATGGAAAACTTTCTACGTTTTGCCTTGCATCGGTTGACACCTGATTTCTTGTACACACGCGTGTTTGTTTTCTCTCTTCCATGTCATCCTTCTTTGGATGCTTTATTACATCGCGTTCTTTCTACTAACCAGCCGAATGTGCCTCTTCATTAACTAATACCCTCCGTCCATCCTTTGCATGCTGTTACGCTTTAATCATACACCTCATTCTTTTCCAGGCGGGCTTCAATGCAAGACTGCTGTGACATCACGGACGCCTGATAGCACTGACCACTCGACCAACGAGGACGTCTTTTTTACTACACTGTAGCTGTTGAGATGCGTACTCACCACTTTCCGACTGGATACTCCTAGTCTCTCTCAATGCTCATAAATAAGCCAAAAGCACGTTGACTCTCTTTAATTATCACCCCTGTCTGATATGCAACCACGCATTATTTTATAAAAATGGTCATAACATTAATTCTCGTTGAGATATCGATGTGCCGGTAATGAATTATTGTTACCTGTTGGCAACTCATCCCATTTGTGGTCCTTTCGACCCATCTTTACTTGGAAGACTTTCTGGGAATCCCCCACTTCCTTTGGTTAATCCCTTGCGCTCTGCTTATAGCATTTTCCAATATACATATTTGTATAGCCCGTGTGTTACTTCCTCTAATTTACTCTCAACCGCCTACTCTACGATTTTTCGTCTTCGCAATAATCCGTTCTGAAGTTCATTTTCCCACGCTTTCGGCAGGCTGTAGCTCCGTAACGCCTCGGAATTTCCCCCCTGTTGCCTCGGCGTTTTTTCTTTATTTTTCATTGTACCACCTCCCGAAGTTTGTCGGTCCGTAACCTTACCACCCTGTATATAGGAAGTTTTTTTCTCATGACTAACCGAATAGCTTCAGCACTACAGGTAAATTTCTTATGTGAGTACTTTTGAATACGTGGTTCATAGTTATCAATAGATGGAAAGAAGTGAACATTCGGATTGTTTGTGACTTCAAGCAGAAAAAGAGGAAGAAAAAGAAAAACGGTGTTAATCTGTTAGCCTGTGCAAGGTTATTTTCTTTGAGAAAGTTTGAGTTACAGTAGTGTGTCTATTGCAACCTAGTTCTATGATAATTATGGATTACGAAATTCAAAGTAAGAGGGACAAACGTAAGTTTGCACATAATGGATTTTCATATATATTCGATAAATATAGTAAAGGCGATAGAACTATATTTTTTAGGTGTGAGCGAAAGGACAATTGCAAAGCAAGGCTACATACTGTAAACGAACAAGTAGTCAAGACTCTTCATGTACATTCGCACGATAGTTCTGCAGCAAAAATCGAAGTAGATGAGACATTAACTAAAATAAAAAAGAGGGCTGAAGTCACTGTGGAAGGTACAATTCAGATAGTGAACGAGTGCACTGCTGACCTCTCTGAAGCAGCTCACGGTGTCATGCCGAGATGCAATGCACTAAGGCAAGTTATTCGGCGTAAACGAAATCAAATTACTGCAACATCACCAAATCCTTTAACTCTTGAAGCGCTTGAAATTCCTGATAATTATCAGATTTACGAACCACAGGAAGGCCCATAAGAAAATTTTCTTCTTTCGGACAGTGGACCTGGTGTGTGAACAGAATATTAATTTTAGGACGCCTAAATATGCTACAGAGTTCTCGTACCTAGTTTCTCGATGGTACATTCCGTCCAGCTCCTCATTTATTTCCGCACATATACCGGTATATTGTTCTTGCAGAGATATTCGGTGGTGTACATACCATTGTTTATGTATTGTTACCAAACAAGCAACAGGAAACATACCTACGCTTCTTTAACATGCTGAAGGATATTCAACCATGCAGGACTGGACACAACATCGAATGCCTGTGATTTTGAAATAGCAGCCTTTCGAGCAGTACAGGCTGCATTTCCAAATGCAACTCTACATGTATGTTTTTTCCATTTAACCAATAACAAGAGACAAATTGTAGGAGAACTAGAATTAACGCAACAATACAACAATGATCCTGATCTCGCCTTGAAAGCAAGGATGATTGTTTCATTGGCATTTGTACCAATCAACGATATCGATAATGCTATCGATCAGTTAGCTGGTGAACTGCCTTTAGAATTAGTACCACTTCTTCACTGGTTTGAATCGCCAGGGCAATGGTAGGCGTCCATGTGGTTCGTGTATGACCGGGTATTGAATGAAGAAGACTATACGAATAACCACGCTGAAGCAGCTCATAGGCGTCTTCAACAAAAGCTTGA
Organism: Lepisma saccharinum; assembly: GCA_022664845.1. Taxonomy (NCBI): domain Eukaryota; kingdom Metazoa; phylum Arthropoda; class Insecta; order Zygentoma; family Lepismatidae; genus Lepisma; species Lepisma saccharinum. The sequence goes on from JAGDQP010012542.1 coordinate 37,015, forward strand.
TATGGATCATCCGACTATTTTGAAGCTAATAGATTGGCTGCGAAAGGTATACAAACGGGTCGTGATATTTATTACGAGCAACTAGTAGCTGGTCATCAACCACCATTAAAGAGGAAAAATTCCGTGAAACTGATCAGCGAATCAAATGTATTGTTCAAGACTATCGCAATCGCGATATTATCGAATACCTAAGAGGATTGGCATACAATTATGAAATGAATCCATAGTTATTTCAATTTCAACAAAAGAAGCTTGTTGAAGTAGTTGACGTGTGAAGATTCCTGTATTTAATGCAAAGTACTGTGTATAATGTCAGTATTATTGTTAATGGAAGTGCAATACAAGGACAAAATAGATTGTAACTGTTAAAGTTTTGTGACAATCCAAGTAGTGATTTTTTATGTTCATTGAGATATCTGTAGTAAAGGAACATTTCTATCGTTTACAGTGACAATCTTTACATAACAAACTTGACTGTTAGTTGAATTTTAGAATTTGAATAAAGTATTGTAAGCAATTATAGGTAATCTGGATTTTTCAATGAATATTATTCGTGATCCTGAAATTGGAGGTAAAACATATAATTATTCGTTATAATAGTATCAAATTGTTGGGAGATAATTGTTATTAGGATGTAGCTATTAAAAGTGAAATTTTTAATTTATACTTTATTACAAATATTTACAGTATGAAGTCAATATTTTCTAATTTCTAAATCTATTTTTTCATCTAAATCTAACTTGCACTGAACTTATTAATTTTACTTTTTCTAAACGAAACTAACCTCATTTAACTTACCCTCCTCCTTAGTCTAAGAGATGACGTTGTAATTATTATTCAAGGGTCTGAACAATAAGTCCATATGCATATGTTAATGGCTTTGAACACAAGGAGACCTTAGATTTCGATCTTTGCACCAATTGGTGTGGAAATAAGGTTTCTAATAAGAGAAGGGTAACGATATCTGTTCCACATTAGATTGTACAGCCTTTAGTGAGTTTGTAAGCGATATTAATTTACTTAAATAAATAAACGTACTTATGATCTGAGAAATGATGTGTAGTCATTGATTGCTCCTTGTTCTTTGGGAAATACAAAATTCTTGTCTTTAGTCATATCGTTCTCCGATTATTTATCGTTACCTGTGTCCATTATTATACTTCTTCCGTTCATGTTTTGAAGTTAATAATGTGTGTAATCCTTACAAATTGTATGCAGATAGAATTATTATGATTTAGATTAGCAACAGTCATTGACCGTTTAAAGAAACAAGAATTTCACGTCACTGCGCACCTAACCTCTTGAAAGTCTTCTCCGTGATAAAATATTTGTCGGAAAATTATAATATACGGATAGTAATACTTGTATTATGCACGCCTATCATTTTTCTATCATCGAATGTTATTACTAGAACACTAAAACATGGAATCTGAAAAAATTATATTCAACTCGAGCATATTATTTTACTAATGTTGGTGCGTCTTTATTGATGTGATCTAACCAAACATAAACGTAAGTGACAGTGGTGATACATTTGATTTTTCAGCATACTATCCTACCATACATGTGAAAGTAAAATTTTCCAATCCTAACGTATTGATAGTGAATCTATAAGAAGCCTAACCTATTACTCGTGATTTCTAACCCTTCAAATAACACAGTTTGAACGTAGTGAACTAATTACAACTATCTTAAGGTGTGTTGAAACTAGCCCAACGTGCAAGCGAATGTGCGTGAAATGAATTTAACGTGTTAGTGATCGTAACATGACACACATTGAATGATAGCTTTAAAACATAAACTAATAGTGGGTTCTTAGTGTAAAGAACAAGCACAACGTATTAAATGGTTGATTATAGATAAAAGTACGAACTAAGTTGTAAGTTACCTACGAGTAAGAGTTGAACTAAACTAACCTATATTCCATGAAAATATCTTACTATTGTAGTGGTGGATAATCATAGGCGAAATTAGCTATCGACTGTCAATCTTTCAGCTATGGATGGCGATCTTTTTGTACTTCGACCTATTGGTCTGTCGATCTTATTGGATGTATGTCTTTTTGTGAGTATAGCTTTTTGACCTTCGCTTAGGGATATCGAACTATTTCGCTGGTGGCACGTTTTGAATCGAACTTTTGCCTCCTCGGACTGGACTGCAAATCTTATTGGTTGTCAATCTTATTATATTTCGACCTTTAGGTGTGCCGATCTTATTAGCTGCCGGTTATTGGGCGTTTACCTTTGCGCCTGTCGCTCTGGGCTTTATTGGCTGTCACTGTCTTTGTGCGTCTGTCTTCTTGTCTGTCGCTCTCTTAACTGGTGATCTACTGGTCGTCCTTTCTTTGTGCGTAGACCTCTTGGATTGTCGCTTTCTTTGTTCGCCGGCCTTTAAGTTCGTCGCTCTCTTGGCTGGCGTTCTCCTGGCCGTCATTCTTTTGTCGTCACTCTCGTTGCTGGCGCTCTTGTGTCAGTATAGGTTGAAGATGGCAATGAAAGATCATGCCGCAAAACTTGAGAGTTAAGGTTAGGTTAGGTTAGGTTAGAAGTGGGTGTAAAGGACTATGACCTAAAACTCGAGAATCAAGGTATGTTAAATTAGGTTAGAGATGCTTATAAGGAGAGGATCCCAACGTCACTGAGCGCGAAGATTATAGTCTTTCTATTTGCTGTTGCCTTGTGCACTTCCTCGAAATTTCAATTTCCACTAAAAGTGACTATATTTGAAATATTTAACTTTAATTTGAATATCTTCGAAGCAATTGAACTAATCAAAACTAAACTTGAGAAACAAAATAAAAAATAAAAACAAAACAAACGTAATATTCACTAAAGGCAGTATTGAAAACTGTAATTAGCATTGCCACCTATCAACCAGTGTTACCGACTCAGCATATAAGTTAAACATTTTAAGCGGCACTATAGCCTCAAATTGCAGTGTTTGATTATGTTTTATAAGTAGTTTTTAAATACGTAATAATAAGCATATATTGTTATTTGAGGAGTTGACTTTCAAAAGGGGTTATATCCATTTTGGTCTCTCAGCGAGCATATTTGTGTTTTCTGGTTCATTTCTCAAACACCTATTGATATGTGCAAAAGTTTCCTTTCAATAAGGTTTGTTACAAACAATAACACGCCTTTTTCAAAGAAGCTATTGTATATATTGAAAGGCGTTTGAGAAATGAACCAGAAAACACAAATATGCTCACTAAGCGACCAAATTGGATATAACCAATTCCTGATTTAACATTTTTATCTTGATATAGGCAACACTGGTTTGACATGCTGATTTGGCAACACTGGTTACGATTTTTGCTATTGCCTTTAGTTAATGTTACGTTGTGTGAGTTTCGTTTTGTTCACCTTAATTGTTTCACATATATTCAAATTAAAGTTAAATATTTCCTATATAGCAATTTTGTATAGAAAATGAATTTCCGGGGCCCTTAAGTCCACAACAAGGCAAAGCGAATTGAATGACTATCATCTTTGATCTCAGTGGTGTCGAAATACTTATTTCGCAAGGTTTGATATAAATCCAGCTCTCATGGTTGCGATCCTCTCCTTGTTAGACTTAAGAAATAAAACAGTAATAATTTCCAACATTTTTTTTTTTAACTTGTTAGGTTGGTTAAAAATTTCTGTTTTCGTCACTTGGCGCCGAACTGAAATGGCGTCGAAATGGTAGCGCCGAAACGTAGAAAGCACCTAAATGGTGGCGCTGAAACGGCGGCGGCGCCAGAACGGAGCCGCCGAAACGTAGTGTCTCGAAATGGCGTCGAAACGGAGTCCCTGTGAACGACTTGTCGAAACCATGTTTTTTTTTTTACCAACTCCATCTTCCGTGTACGCGCAGAACAGGAAAAACCGTTTTCTTGTCTATATTCAACGTCATATCAGTACGTAAATGAACTACGCAGACAATAATGTTGCACAAAACGGTGCGTCTGGACTCGGCTTAATAATCATTGTGTTCCATCGTTTCGAGAAAACTAAAAAACTCAGCTGAACTTGGATATGGAATTCAGTTTATTCTCGGTCAACTAAAATCATTATTACAATAATAATGGAGTAAAATTGAAAGATATTGGTAAGTGGTTACTTCCTAGAGTGGAAAATATGAGTGATTACAAGCATTTAAATTTTAGGCCGACTTGAAAATGATTACAATTCTTAATATTTGAACATATCATATATCCAAAGGCCAAATATTGTCTGTGTTTTTCTTTAAAAAAGTTTTCATCTGATTTTACGAATTTTCGAAAATAAGAAAGACTCGAGAAAGCTAAAGAGTTTCTGAGACTTTTTGTAAACGAAGTACTACTACTACTACTACTACTAATAATAATAGAGTATCCTTACGAATTTTGTACCGATCAGTGTTGAACTATACTTTATTCTTTCGTAGAGTTGTCTATTAGTACGTGATAGGCAACTCTATGACGTACTAAGAGATGAAATTCTTACAACATTGTACAGCTCATAAATTTAAACCAGAGAATAGGAATTTTGTAATTCTGAATGTATATATTCTTAGCAATTTACATGATAAAAGTGATCTACAACTTTGCATTATCTGGGACTTAATATGTCAAATATAATAAATAAGGTATGTGGTGTTATTTATTTATGTAGTATTAAAAAAAAACGAAAAAACAAAACACTACATTTCTACCAAATATTTAAGTAAGTACAGTAAGACACTGATACAGAACTTGCGTAAGGTGACATTATAAATTATTACAAATAATTATAATAATAAATAATAAATTATAATCATTATACTTTTCATTATCTTCTATTTTAATACACGGTTTTTCCAAATTGTAAATAATAACAATTCTGTATTGTAGTACTATTTAGGAATATATATAAATGGGAAGCATTCTTCCAGCAGTGGATAGAAAACGGCTGAATATGATGATCTCCGATCTTATTTATTTCAGAGTTTTGCGACACTGACCCTCATGTAACTCCGTCTACAATACGAGTTAATAGAATATAAAGGATTAAGCATTGTTGCTAAATTTTTCTATAAGTACTTAAAACGGTTTTAGAATTTCCTTAAATATTGCTTTGTCATGTATGGATAAACTAAAAGTAATCCTAATACAACAATAAAATTTCTCCACACGGAAAACGGCAAGATAATTGCTTTCTGGCGACGAAAAAAGAAAATCATTCCAACTTCCATTTCATGCAACGTGATTTTTTTTTCTTTCTTAATTATAACGGGGGCTATCGTAGTGTTATTTACAGTGATAAAAAGCTAAAAATTGAAGTTACAAACATTTATACTAGAGGGCGGAATGTCCTAGTCGAACTAAACCTAAATCTATCGTAAAAATGTAAAATGAACCATTAAAAATCTTATATATTTATTTCTATTAACTTATTTGGTTAATTCTAGTATCTACAAGAGACTGAAGTATGTATGTATCATTAATAGGAAGAACATTAGAACTGAAATTGAAACTGTTTAAAGCATTTTGTCTTGAGACTTGAAACTAGTCTAAAACAAAGGCAATACAGTTGTATTGTTAAATTTGTTTCAGTAAGATTTTTATTACAAGTTCTGGTTTTATTCCCTTACACTTAAAGTGCGTTAATGTAAACTAATAAACACAATATAATATAATGTTCAATTTTTATAGACATCAATAAAAAGCAACTGGGCTATCAGGCATTCACTTGGTTTCACAAAATTCACTTCTCACGAAAAAAATTATAGTACCGTACTTCCAAACAGAGTACCCTTTCAACATATAACGTCTCCAGCATATTATCATAAAATTCACATTTCTGATACCCCACGTAATGTAACTGTTTCGTGGAACATCGAATAATAAATGTACCTTGCTAAAATCTTTACAAAACTTAAAAAATCTTCCCACTCTATTTTCTATAATTTCATTAAATTTACACCTAAAAAAATAGGTTACTTATTAAGTTATTATTAGGCTACTTAGATAAGAACATACTACAATTATAAAGTATATCAGTCCAAATAAGTAGAATCAGGGCTTGCTCAAGAATAAAATAATGTCTGGCTCGTCAGATGAAGATTGATAGATGATGTTTTAGTTTAATTCGTAAATTATGTAATCTGTTTATTTGTGATATATCATTCCGTTATCTCATCAAACTAGGAACAACATTGTGAAATCTATTTTCAAAATTGTATTCAACATACAAGACATGTATCATTGTAATGCTTGTTCATTTGTCGGAATTGTAAATCAAAAACAAAATATTATAGTAAGATTATTCAACATTATAACAATAATTTCATACAAAAATATTGATAAAACAGGAAACTTTGAAATACTGAAAAGTTATGTAAAATAGCGATAACACGTTAGCTATCTTACAATGCGAGTGAAAGTATCAATTTGACCGCACATCACAACCTGGAAATGTCAAAGTATCAATTAATTATAACAATTATAAAAATCCATCACAAATATTTCAACATTATAATTATAGAAATAAAAGTAAAAAAATCAGGACTTATTACCAAAGAATAAGTCAACCTCAAGCTTCCGATGTGCAGTTTTGGGAATAACTTACGTACGCGTCTAGAGTAGTAGTTCTTAACCATTCTAAGCCACGGACGTGTTTAAAACTGCATTTAACACTAACGATACTCTAGTAAAGGATAACAGCACTAGTTACGGTATATTATTCGTTTATTTAACAATAGAAACAGTACTTTCTGATTGCAGCTCCACCTACTAAGCAAGAGGCATATGCAATTTACAATTTCAAATCATGTGTAATTCAAAATTTGTCACAATGGCAGTGTTTCTGTAAATCATTGGTGAATCTGTAACATATTCCACTCAGAAAAATTACGCCCAACGCACACTAAAGTAGTTCCTAATATGATAAATAATACACTTACTTCTTTTATGAAAGACATCTGGATTCTGCAAGACTCAGAGATGGACAGAAGCAGGTATGTTAGATAGTCACCTTAACTGCGATGTGGGGGGCAACGGAAAGACACCACATTATTTTCCATAGTTTCAAGGAACTATACATAGCTTAATGGTTTATCCCTATGCAGAATATTCCGGAAGTAAACTATCTCCCTATTCGGATTTTCGGGAGCGGTATACCATGGTAGAATTTATTGTGGAAAGAAAGAAATCAAATACGGTAGAAGAAACCAAAATCAATGGGAGAAGACCAAATTAAGAATGGAACGTCAGGTAAGTGTTGGAAGCAGAGAAGTGGGAAAACCTGAAAGGAAAAATTCAAGATGAATGGTATGGACGGAGCATGTCTTTGTGAAATAAATTAGCAAGGATGAGGTGAAATTCCAATGAAAAATATAGAATTTTGTATTCGGGACCGGAAAGAGAAGGAAGAAGTGGAGTAAACCTAGTCCTTGAAAAGCGTCTAAAAGAGAAGGTCATGAAAGTATACTATCCCAATGAGCGCATGATGATGATAAGGCTGAAAAGAAGAAGAAAAGAACTGGTTATAACACTGGAATACATACCTACAACTAAACATCAGGAAAAATAGGTCAAAATAAACGACGAATATCTGAAGAAGTTGGCTGAGAGAGAACAAAACAGCGCATGCGTCATATTGATGGGCGATTTTTAAGCAGTAGCAAGTGAAGGATAAGATGATCAAACGGTATGGAAATAAGGGTTGAAAGGAGAAATCGAAGCGGCCAGACATTGGTTGACCTTTGCAACCAACAATCAATAATGGTGGCAAATACGTTGCTTAAACAACGTAAAAGCAGAAGATTTACCTGGACACGTTCATATAACGAAATAATTTGGATCGTCTACGTGCTAATTCAGGAAAAGTTTAGGAACTGTTTGAAGAATGCTAAGACTCATCCTGGTGCCGACGTTCACTCGGATCATAATTTGGTCTATGTGGATGCAGACATTAAACTGAAAACGTAGGTTGAAGAAATACAGCAATCCGAATGTTAGAACTATAGAAGCTTAAAAGCAATTCAGTAGGAATAGAACGGAAAACGGGATTTTCTAAACCATTCTTTGCTCGATGCAGCAGAGATAATAGGATACCATGACGACGAAAGAAATAAGAAAGAATGCGTTATACAGATGAAGTGTTGAAGAAAATGGAAGAAAGAAGGAAGTGACAGCGTTTAAATACAGAAGAAGGTAAAATAAATTTCGGGGAGAAATAGAGAAAGCAAGAGAAACATAGGCGATAACGAAATGTAATGAAATAAGACTTGAAAGGAACAGAAAGATACGATATAATGTAGAAGGAAGAAGAATGGTAGAATTTGGAAGAAATTGAAGCACATTTGTGTGGACATTGGAAGAAAGAGACTAGTTTATCTCCTTGCCAGTATTAAGGAAAATAAATCTATGTTGAAACAAGAAGATGAGGACAACACCAGGACGCACACGAGTGCTAGGGATGCCTGAAGGATCTGCAGTTTTCGGCAAAACACTTATGTTGATGATGTGGAAAATACAGCAAAAATAAATATTGTAAGTCATGTCACAACAACAAACCCGTTAACAAAATGTTCAATGTAACACTTCTTTTTACAGCACTTTCCATCTACACATTTAAACAAAAAAATTGTCTCACCTGAAGATGGATCCAGGTTTGAAACAAAAAAGTAGTACCAGTGCTTCGTGAATATAGAAGGGTTTTCTTTTCAAGCGACTACAAAAAAAAAAGTACATTCTTTATTTTACAATTTGAGTGCTCCGAGGGCAATATTGAAATATTTCCGGGTAGCCTAATTTGTTTTTCACTACACTTACACGCCCAGTGATTGTAAATGTTAATTGTTTATCTGAACCTCGCCCTATCCTGAAACTCCTCCACGGACCACATAGGGGTCCATGGACTCCAGATTAAGAACACTGGTCTAGAGCTATTATTCACTTACCTATCCCATAAGTATATGACCAATGATTTGTAAGTTAAGTATCTATATTTTGATCATCTTGCATATTATTTTCGAAAGCAGATCTCATTCCTCCTTTGTTTGCAATATTTTACACACGGAACTTAAAAATCTGGACTTTTTTATACACATTCAACGAAGAGGAAATATAAAGATTTACTATTAATGCACCAATTTCCTGTGTAGTAAAATATTTAATTTATTCATTTCTAAAACATGCTCCGAAATATTGGGTGGAAAAGTAATATAAATAATGTTCCGCATTTGTAATTAAAAATATCTACAAGGCTTTTCAAAGAAAGATAAATTTTACATTCTTAGCAAAATGTTAAAGTATTCTGCTTTCTCAAAGATCATTAACATTAAATATTTTTCAGTGATTACAGAGAGTCATCTATTTCACAGCGGTGTAATGAACTTGGTTTCTCATAGAAAAGGTTATCCAGCTGATCGTATTGCAATTCTCTCTAATATTTGTTTGTCTCAATGACACATTTTTGTCCAGTGGATTTTAATAGCCGATCCGTGAACCAGTACTGGTCCGCAAAACTGCTGTACCCGTCCTTGGCCAATGTAATGAATTCAATTATTTAACACTTATTGTGCAGATTTTGACAATCCAAAATTGAAGCAAAAGTTTATATTTCCTTTCTAAAATAACTAATATCTGAAAATGTGCTGGCATCATTTGAACGTTTTATAAACCTCCAACTTCGTGGCATCGTCGCGGTCCGTGAAAGATTTATCCTATAGTTTGCCGGTCCGTAAGTATAAAAAGGTTGAAACTTGAAAAACGCTGCCTAATGTCGTGCTGAAGCACGAGCTGTTAGTGGTTGTTAGAAGTTCCGCAAGATGTCACTATGTGCATGAAGCTTGTGCATGCATTTGCGACATCTCTTGAGGAGTCGGGAACTATTAAATAGGTAAATAAAATAAGCTCACTCCAACTACAATCGGAGAATAATAGTAATAAAAAAATAATAAAGACATATTTTTCTTAAACAATTCGCAGTAAAAAGTAAAAAAATAATTTTGTTTATGCATGACTAAAAATATAAGCATGAAGCGCGCTCTCATATACAATCACTTTATAAATTCTTGAACAGCCGCGTCTCATGCGTCTCTTTCTCAGTCTTGCATAAACAAAATTATTTTTTACTTTTTACTACGAATTGTTTAAGAAAAGTATGTCTTTAAAAAGTTTTTTATTAGATTTTTTCCGAGTTATTTCGGTGTTCGAATATTTTTTTTCCTAAAGTGTTCTGCAACCAGTCAAAAACCAACGTCGTTGAAGGTAGTATTTAGTTTAGGATAAAGAAGTCCATATTAAAACAAAACATATTAAAATATGCTTTTAAAATATACAAATATATGAAAGTAACAATTGAATATTGTATTGTCACCTGCCTTACGTCGCTGTGCAAAATTTCATTGTTCTATGACGTCGGGAAATGAGTCAGATTAACGTTGCAAGATTTGAGGACATCACACACCATTGTGAACTTAAGAAAAGAATGTAAACATATGGAATGATTCATGAAAGGTTTACACAGAAGCATCAGTTAGGGGCCGGGGGGGAATTTCCCCCTGAGCTTGATAATATATAGGAACTAAAACGTAAAGGAACTTTAGAAAACACTAGTTAAACCAACACAAAAACACACTAAAAAGTACAGAAAAATACTATGTAGATTAGTGATTTTTAATTGCATGTTATAGTAATTAATTTGGAGCCGACCACATACAAAAGATTGACAATGAGAAAAATATATATAAGAAGTGTTTTTATTTTTACTTATAGTGCGTTTTTAAGTCGGGCGTTTATCTTTGTCCTCTGTATAGAAGCTAAATTTATATACTCTTCTTTTTCATATCAGTACTACTCAAGAATGATTCTGCATTACGTCTGCAAGGATCTACAATTAGATCTCCGAGAAACCTTGTGCGAGACGTATGTCCAACAATTACTAGACTTATCATAACAGTGCTTCTCAAAGGGAATGCATTGGGAGACTAGTATGATGTGAAATTACTTAGCTTCCACGCGCCGCGCCACGAGAACACAAATATTTTGATTTAAATTGTAAAATAAAGAAAGAGTGAAAAAGAACTGAATACCTTTAAGAATGTTATTTATTAATACAAGAGGAGCAGTACATTGTAAGTGACAAACTGGAATTGTTAAAATTATTGAGTCAATAGTTCATTTTTGTAATTAAATGCAGGTTTGTTTAGTTTGAAATTTAGCCTGATATGAGGCATGAACCTTGAACTTCCCGGAACCATCACAGTTCGTATTGCAGTTTGCGTTCTTAATTGAAGACCTGAATTGCAAAACAACCCAAGTCCACTTTTTTTTGTTATTTTCATTTTTCTGTTCGTCAGCATCTATTTTCCAAGGTCTATCCACTTGCATAATAACTCCAACCTAAAACTTTTTATCAATATAAAATCATTTCAGCTTAATAGAAGAACATCTCAAGTACTTGGACTGTTTTTTGTTCATCCTGAATAACTGCAGGTACAAATAGTCAGTGTGCGAATTAATAGGGGGATAATGCCCCCTGTGAATCTGGATGAGGACGCATGTATACGTATATTAGATCTCGTTATTTTCTTATCAAAATTTCATCCTCCCCCTGTAAAAATCCCCACATTCGCACACTTCGAATAAAAAATGTGCTAAAAAGCTGGAAGGGACATAAAGCTGTAAAGGTTCCCGAGAATACACAAGTCAATTACTCGGAATGATACCCAATGCAAGTTAGAAGAGAAATGTAAAAAAAATAAAAAAAAATTAAAGGAACTCACTGTACTCTATTTTTAGTGATGTTTCAACGAGGAAAAAAAAAAGATTCTAACTTCGTATGGAAAACTACTCACATGAAGATATTCAAAAGAATGTTCTGAACTTTTATGAAGACAGTGACCTTAGAAGCGATCACGGGGCATATTAGAGGCATACTGAGAAATGGATATCAATAAAGTGACCGCACATACAGCGTACAATGCAGGCGTTAGTTATGGAAAGTATAAATAAGTTTTTCATAATTTGAAAAGAGACATTCCAAATTTTAATCGCTGTTAGTCGTAACTATCATGCCATCATCCATAGCACAGCGAAATAAGATGTGAAAAGACTTGGTGATATGGACTTTGATATTTTAGAACTGTAGCGGACTAAAATATTTAGAACAGTGTGGGTACCTTCAACGTAGGCTCTGGTCGGCCATCTTCCAACAATCTTTCTCCTACCATACCTTGACCCAAGACTGAGATGCATGAAGGCCATAAATAAATTTCAATTAATCATTTAATTTGAATAAACACAAATATAACTGGTATATTACCATCAAGTACGCACATTATTTTGTTCATATTTAGCATTTGATACTCCTCGCTCAACGCTTTGCTTCTACTAATCTGGTAATCTAACGTATAAGTAACGGGGAAAGTGTTGAATATATCCCTGTGTTAACGAACATCTTCTTAAAATTAATTTTGTTCAATGAAGGAGTGAAAAAACTGTTCAGTGTAGGAAAATACGTTTTCCACTACAGAAAAGATAGTCGTCAGATGAAGTGTTTGAAAACCTCTTGGTACTGAAATTCAATTCAAAGAATCAGTAAACGCTCAGTGTCTTGGAAACAAACATAACTGCAGTATCCCACAAGGTATGCTTTTGCATTTCATCTATCTTCTTTGATATCTAACTGAATTAATGCTTTCATTGTCAGTCTTTATTTATTTATATTAGTTTTATCACTAATATAAATTTTATATGCTGCTCTTTTGTTTATTTTGTATTTGTATTCGTCAAAGAAACCAAGTCAAGTATTGGTGAAGTATCGATATCTTTTACTCATTACTTTTTTAATGAAGCATCGTGTACCAATATCTAGATACCTTTTTTCTTGTAGTATCTGTATCTTGTACATGTGTCATGGTCTTCAGATTGATGGAAAGTAAAGTGTCATGGTCTTCAGATTGAAACATTGATGTTATGGAATATTGTATGCATTAAATATGAATTTCGAATACATATGTTCGTTTAACAGTGCTTTAGCAATTTGG
>JAGDQP010012543.1:1346-50011 GCA_022664845.1 Lepisma saccharinum
GATACGTTTTCATACACTGATATTTTTAACTGCTATTGTTAACAGATATTTGCATTTAGCAACTATTGCTATCACTGTTACGGAATAAAAGCAGATTTGCACATTTATAGGGCGAAATTTCTGTCAGTGGGTAGAAGGAAAAAAACTGAATTTATTACTTAGGCCCCTACTTGTAACTTTCGAGTTCATTGTGCATACATTGACAATAACATTCATTTGAAGGCTTCTATTGCGTTTTTCTTCATTTTCTGGTCGTTTTTTTTTATCATTACGTCTCAGAACTTAAAAATGTGCAGAAGTTTTTCCATAAGTTTAAAGAAGGAAACCACCATTTTTTTTTAATTCTACAGGAAAAAATACAATACTTATAAACTGTCTGAGCAGTACGATAGTATCAGAAGACCGTTTTGAATATTCAATAACAATATTGTTTCCTTTCAATAGATAATAAACATATTATACAGTTTTTGTTAATTTCCCACAAAACAGCTTTTTGGATTTGTTTCCTTCTTCAAACATATGATTCAATTGCAAGTATTACATTACAATCTAGTGATCTACGGCAGTAATTCTGAAAATGTGTTCCGCGAAGCTCTTGACTCCGCAAAGTCTACCACGGGGCTCCACAACATTTTGTCTAAAATGTCCTAATGATACCATTAAACTGAAAAAAAAAATCTACAGGAAAGAACCATGGATTTCTTCAATTTCGTTATGATCTTCCGTTTGCTGCACACTTCATGGACGTGAATTTGCAGCAGCTAAAAAGGAATCAAGTCTGAAAGATATGTTGTTCCTGCTGGAAGATTTGTTGCTTTGATATATGAGAACACAAGCGCCGATCCTGAAAAACTCGTACAATTGCAATTTACTGTCAGGCAAACAGAAGGTCAGTGGAAATGACACATTCAGATCCCGATGAATATGAGGAAAATGTTTCGCAAAGTGTCAGTGACGAACTGCTTCCCTCCTAAAATGTTGACATCGTGATTGGAAGTTATGTTTCAGTGACGTATGCAGTCGGGCGGAGACATACCAGGTGTATACATAAGTAGTTTCCGGTTTACCTAAGAGATGGCGCCAGCGAAAAGTACGCAGCGTATTCATTTGACACATACGTCATTTTGTTCGTCTGACATTAAACTACAAACACACACAAGTTGAGTCCGCCAAACACTAGCGTCTTTGTTTTATCGTTCAGTGATCATGTCGAAGTTTGTGCCTGAAAAAGAATATTTGCGGCACGCATTGCATTTCTTATTTAATGAAAAGAAAAAGGTTGTCGAAAGTCATCGTGTGCTGGTAGAAACATATGGTGAACACGCTCCATCGATTAGAACATGTGAGACATGGTTTCGACAATTTAAAAATGGTGATTTCAATCTGAAAAACCACAAAAGTGTGAAAACGAGCAATTGCAGGTGTTATTGAAGGGTGACCCAACTCAAACTCAACAGCAATTCGCAAAAGCATTAAATGTGTCACAAGAAACAATCAGCAGACGTTTACGAGCAATGGGGAAGATCAATAAACTGGGTAAATGGCTCCCACACGATTTGAATGAACGTCAAATGGAAAATCGCAAAGTCACTTGTGAAACGCTGCTTCAACGCCACGAAAGAAAATCCTTTTTGCATCGAATTGTGACGGGTGACGAAAAATTGATTTATTTTGAAAACCCGTAGCGGAAAAAATCGTGGCTTTCACCTGGCGAAACCGGTCCTTCAACACCAAGGCCAAATCGCTTCGGCAAGAAGACCATGCTTTGTGTCTAGTGGGACCAGAGCGGTATTGTTTATTATGAACTCTTGAAGCCCGGCGAAACCGTTAATGCACAACGCTATGGCCAACAAATGATTAATTTAAATCACGCATTGATCGAAAGACGACCGGAATGGGCCCGAAGACATGGCAAAGTGATTGTGTTACACGACAATGCGCCGTCTCACACAGCAAAACCAACGAAAGATACCTTGAAATCGCTTGGATGGAACATCCTTCCGCACCCGCCGTACTACCCAGACCTGGCGCCATCTGACCATCACCTCCCCACATAGCAGGGTACATCACTGGGACGTCCCATTTAGTTTCCATTACCGTCAGATTTCTCAAGCTCCCATAGCGATGTCCTAAGGACGTCCGTGGGATAACTCTGTGGGTAATACAAACAGTTCATCCCGTATGGAGGTCCCCTGGATGTCGCCCGAAAAGCCGTGCGGTATTACCTATTTTTCTATAAATTAAATCGACCTTACTATTATTATTATTTAATTATTTATAACTATACGAAGGATATGACGGAGCAAATAATCAAAGTTCTAATGAAAAATTCTTGGATGACTGGGAAAGTGCTGTGTGTGTGTTGGAACGCGCTGTTCATCACTCTTTTGTTTTATAACGCCAATTATAGCCAGGTGGCGCAACTATCATTCAAGACTTGTTTTGAATGTTGTGTTGTTCTTTGCCCTGCTCAAATTCAAGATATTCGTGCAAAAGAAAAGATTTGATAGCTTAGAACTAATATAACTTAATTACTACGCATAGTTTAGAGGTAAGCATATGTCAGTTCATATTGTTAAGTGCATAGATGTTTAAGACAGCTAGGATATTGTGTATTTATTAATTTCACGTAAATGAGCTCGTGAAGCTGAAACTGTCATTACCTTATACCTTGAAGAACATGCTTACCTCACATTAAATGGGGGGAAAGTAACATCAAGTAAAAGCGTTGTTGTAACATACACGGAAAGGTCAAGACACTTGCCGTGCTCAGGATTCTTTGACGGTGGGCGTATGTACACGTTTACTGAATTGCGTATTATAAAAGAATCCAATCTGAATTTGCTTTCAGTTTAAGGCGGTTAGGTATCTTTGGCTCAGGACGAATGGATGATGATAGATCGATATTTCAGTAGGTGATGGAAACTTAAGAGATTATGATCAGAAAGAAAAAAATAATACTTGGTAGTCATTTAACATGCACCTCCAAAGCAAGAATGTAGATAACTGGTCCACCCTAAGCTAATGCACGAAAATAGTTTCGTTTAAGACTGCCGATGAACAAGAAGGCTGTAAAGGTCAGTGTGTAGGTAGCCCGTGAGAAATTTTCTAATTTCGAAATACCTGACAATGTGATTATTACGAACTACCATACAATTCGCATTCGAAAGGTCGTGGGTGTGCGCCCACCGGCCGCCCATCCAACTGCATGATGAGTTTTTTCCAGGGGTTTCCCCTCAGTCACACCAGGCAAACGCCGGGATGGTACATACAAACAAGATTTAGATAACTGCCTTGCAACACCTTTCGGGCTGGGCCTGAGATTCCTAAAGGCCTTAAATAAATTTAAGAAAAACACTACGCACATTTCAAATAGCTGCTTGGCATGTTTTGTTTGCCACGTTGTGCAAATAGTAAATTTGTTTGCTAATCCATTAATGAGAAACCACCTAGGCCTAAATATTCTAAACTAACCTGGAATCGAAGTGAATACCTACCCTTCCCTGTGCGAGTTTTCGGGGTGCAGACAGTGCAACTGGACTTTCAGAATTGTGAAACGTCATTCTGCAAATTAATGCACTACGCACACAAATGAATTATAAAAGTGTTTTTCTATTTTCCACACACTACTATTTACATGTATTGCATGACCGCAATATTTTCGTTACCTTTGTCTACGATTTATGGCAAACTATATTTATTTTTCCACGAATATGAACTATTTATTTTACCTTTCCATGCACCCACTACAGCCAGTTAGGTAGTCTGTGACAGGATAGAGAAGTCAGGTTAAATTTTTAATCATTACGTATTCTTGCTGCTACCACAGGCTATTATAAGTTGCTATTTCATTTACACACCAATCAAATTCCAATATCATTTTAGGAAATTGTTCAAGGGGAAGGAAGGGGTATACATAACTTGAATACTTTTTATATATAAGTATATTTGAGTAGTTTTACCATAAATAATATGAATGGTGATATACCTACCCGTAAATTTTTAAACATTTTTAAAGTTAATTTTTAAAAAATCTTCGAACTTTGGTGAGGCTCGTGATAAAATTCTCAAATTAGCACAATTTGTATTGTTTTCGTATATGTTTATAGCTTCTTTTTTACTAATACAGAAGTTAGTAAAACAAAATTTTTTAACTTGACAAACCTCCGTTAAAGTAATGCCATTTTTTCACACTGAGGAAGTGATTTTTAAGCGCTTTCTTGTTTTCAGTGCACTTTGATATGTTTTAATTGAATTTGTTACGCCTTTAGGCAACTAAGGTTCAGGCCGGGATTGGGTAGTTCTAGGATGAGGAAATTATGGTCCAGGACGTTTCTTAAGGTACCATCCCGACATTTGCCTGGTGAAACTGTGTACGACATGTGAAATTATGTGGGAAGGAGTGAGTATTATATAAGCAATTGAGTCACGTCACCAAGCATCGCTTCGTTGCACTTCCTTCTGTCATGTGGTATACAGGCTGGAAATGAGTGTTGACGCAGGATAACTCGTCCAAAACTGCTTTCTTCGAAGAATTTGTAGGAACCTTCCATGGCTTCTGCCTTTTCTATCAGCGGCTCCGCAATCGCTTTTTGATAGAAACTTGGAGTTGGACGTGGTGTGGGACCTCTCATGCTGCCGGACCTGCTCTGCTTTAATATACTGGCAGTGCAGCTGGTGGGGTGTGAGGATCTCACAGAACCAAACAACGAGAACACTGACTGCATGGGGAAGCACCAAGAATCAATCTACAGATCCACATCCAGGAGTTTACCATGTGCGAAGGACACAAGGTAATATTTTCATTGTTTTTTTTTTAATTTTATTTCTGGCCTTTAGGCATCATGGCTTAGGTTGGGAGAGGACACAAGGAAGGTGTCGGCCAGGTTGCCATCTCGGCATTTACCTAGTGTGACTTTCTGTTCGACACTGGCTAGGCTGATCTCGTAACTTAAAAATGGGTTCCACACGAAATGTTAACATCATTCTCTTCACTATATACCCTTTTTCTACAAATAGTAGGTGCATTTTAAAATAAATATTTAAGTAACGATATTAATGAAAACACACCCTTGCACTTGATTATACACACGTTATGAAAACAGTTAAACACTTTACTGCGAGTATATACAGCTACAATAGAAATAAATTTATGAATTTGTACTGGGAATTAAACCTAATAATCCTAATTATGAATACGTTCGGAATATCAATTCGGGAATGTCAATTCACATTTTATTTGTATAGACATCAAACAATAAAATGTACGAAATATCAAGGTGTTACCATTCTCTACAATACTTTACTACAAGTTAATATAACCTAGTTACAATAGAAGGTGTTATGAACACGTACTGGGAAGCCAGGGACTGTTATAATCTCGTCTCGTGAAAATATTGAAAAAATCTGTCGCGTTGCGACTCGTGTGCATCACTAGCTTGTAGCTACAATGGAAATAAAGGTGTTATGGACTACTCGTACGCCTACTGGGAAGCCAAACCGAACTAGCCTACTTCGGAATAGCGCTTTCGGAGTATCTATTCACATTTTGATTACAGACATCAAATATTAATAAAATGAACAAAAAAGAAGAAACACCCGACAGACAAAAGTTAAAAAAATAATGGTAATGTTTGATAGTGGACTTGTAGGAAACGCTAAATTTAGAGGGAGGATGAAGAGATGATATTTATTGGATATGATAGATTGTGGGGATTTACTTAGTTTTACATAAAATATATGTTGAAAAAACAGTTAGTGTAAAACTATGTCCAGCAACATAGGGTGAATCGGGGCACGCTCTTTTCTCAGTAATTGATTTTGTGGGAAAGTTTATAACATGGAGTATTTTGTCATCGTAAAAAATGAAATTATAAGCGTTTGGCACTGTCTACCACCATTTTTTTCGTGCAGTATTAAATATTTAATGTGAATAATTATTTTTTATCAACTTTTATGAAAAGAATAAAACGTGCTTCTAACCCATAGAGGGTGCGAATTACCGGGTGGACGGTGGATTTTCCCCACAAATCACTTTTCCATTTCTCCAATCAATAAAATTGAAACATCCCTTAAGGGATACTCCCTTCACAAATAAGCGTAGATTTTTGTCTGTGTGTAAGATTATGTTCTTAGCGCGCAGTAGATATGAGCAAGTAGCAAGCTCCAGAATTCATGTTGATGCAGAAATAGCCTTCAATCATCGTTTATTCATGCACAATAAAAAAAACGTTGCAACGTATCACCTTTTAATCTCAAGCTTTCTCAAGCCATTCGCAGAAGGAACTACTTAGATGTTTTCAGATGTGCTTATCAGGTGAAACGTCGAAAGAAAATATTTTCGTGTTTTACGTTTGTCAACTACTTATTTGTTTATTGAAGGACTGCACTCTTACTAATTGTAGGAGTGCACTATTAAAAACAATACTGTAATGGAATATAAATAAATAGGTCAGTGTGTTAAGCACAAAAGTAAACAAACAATAAAAGTTACATAAAGCTAACTAACCATC
This sequence comes from Lepisma saccharinum, assembly GCA_022664845.1. Lineage (NCBI taxonomy): Eukaryota > Metazoa > Arthropoda > Insecta > Zygentoma > Lepismatidae > Lepisma > Lepisma saccharinum. The sequence continues at coordinate 7,859 of JAGDQP010012543.1, forward strand.
CATAGGAAGCAGACGACAACAACCTCCAAGCGGCAAGTGTTAAAAGTACTAAAAATACGCCCACAAATAGGGATATAAGAAAACAGTTAATTACCTTTAAAGTTATTACTTCTTCGCTTCGAAAAGTGGTCACCTCTACATGGCTTGGACTGGAGTCAGAACTCTCACCTTACCCCCAGCTTAGGTTGGTATACCTTTACCTGCTAACTCGAACTGGAGTTAGTATCCTTTCTAAAAACAATCTTCTTTCCTAAACCTAAGTTAAATATCATTGCAAGAGGTGATCCACTAAATTATTCATTACAGAGCCCATGTTCGGGACGCTCAAATTGTTATTTGTATAATATATAGTATATTAAAACTTTATAATAAACTGGTGTCAGTAAAAACGTATATAAGCATTTGCTCTATTTATTCACTAAATAACCATTCTATTAAACAATCTACGGTCATAAGGACTCTACCATAAGCATTATATCGCTGCTATCACGTCGTATACGATCCCATCGCTACATTACAAAGTAACAACAATAACTACAAGTAGAAATCATTACGATACAAAAAGGGATTTACAAGTACTGAAATCGAACTCGTAGTGTATTTAAACAATTATAAAACTACAAGGAAGAAAAATATTTTACGATATTAATAATATTACGATAGCACTACGCAAACTACGATATATCAGACATCACTAATTCCTTTGTTCTAGCTCCTACAGAATTACCAGTCTGTGTGCTTTCTGGTCATCTCTGTGTGTGCGTTAATTTACAAACGGAGAGGTGATACCCACTAAGTGTTTGAAGCAACTACTTGCATTCTAACAATCTAAAATGGAATGTTTATTATTATTATAATCACTTCTGTGAAGGGCTCTCATTAAAAAAAATACCGATAAAACCCACTGGATTTTATTGGGCTGACCTAACCTTGGCAAACCCTGGATGGTAAACATAGAACATTGCACATGGCGCACCGCGGATGCGCGCACAACGAAACTTAACCCCTCAATTTTCAAATTGCACAGTAACGCCAAGAAAACGATAACAAGTGAAGGTGGGTTTATAGAAGGTGAGATTTTTCTTTCTTTGTTTATAGCAATTCGGTTTGAGGGTGGGCCAATGTCCTAGCACCGTTGCTGGGTTTAGTTACGTCCCACCAGCTTACTTTTTATGTACTTAGCCAAGTATATCTCAAGTGGTTAAGTTTTACTTTATCTACACCAAAGGACACCAACCTATTCACCATTATTATACTGCCAACACCAGTCGCTCTTAAAAATTAATTGCCATTGTTGCTTCCATACACACAAACCAACATGTAACTATCCTAAAAATAGTATGATAAACCCACGAAAATAATTCATTCGGAAAATACAGCTCCAGTCCATTCGGATATGGTGGCACTCGGAGGAATACTAATGGCAGAGCGAACATTCCTCATATCCTATTGTAATTTCATTTGCCGAATTTCGTCTTAAATTAGTTACCATTGGAACGTGGAGGATAGGTAAGGTTAGGTGCGGTCATTTTTCACTCTCGGAGCCGGTAAATTAGCGCGTGAAAGAAAACGGCACACATCCTCACCTATAGCGGATGCATATATAGTCCCACTTATATCAACTTATTTCACCCTGATAACACTGGATCATGACTCTAAAAGTTACTTTAATTTGCGTCTCAATACTCCTACATACTTTTTTAACATAATCTTCCTTCTGTAAATTTTACTTCCTTTGGTGTAGATAAAGTAAAACGAACCTATCTCAAGCTTAGGTAAAATTAAGTTAGTTACAGTTACAAGTAACAAAAGAGACCTGTTCATGAAATTCATGTCATTGCACCACATCAGTATCGTTTGTCATGTATCGATTTCAGCGATCCATATCCTTAACTAAATGGTTGGCGAGATTTTGTATTCCCTTTCTGTAATTGACTAGACTATAAGGTACAATTTCAAGCTAACCCAACCTACCTTCGCAGTTACTTTATAACGTTGCTGTGCGAGGTGAAACTGTTAACGATTTGTTTCATATAACGTTTCCCTTGTACTCGACGTAATAAAATACTTCAATCTCACCCAATGATCTGTTTTCCCTACACGAACACTGCACTTGATCAATTTAGATGAAATAATAAGGCAAGCATTTAGATAGTCCCCCATATGTGTAACGTAAAACTCGACTATTTTCTTAAAGGGGCCAAAGTATTACTAAACACAATTCATCTCATCGTAGCTAAGTAAGATAAATATACTTTCTTCAAAAGTAAACTAACCTAACTAACCTGAAGTCATTATCTAAATCCTTCACCTTTCAAAAAAGTGCAAGAACTAATAATTTTAAAAACGTGAATCAAAATCGAGATCTAATATCATGGTTACTCTGTATTGCGTGATATAAGCACCTGCGTTACGCACGCCAGCTTGTTCTTTCATTTTCTCGGAGGGTGGGATTAAAATGGGAAAAGACCGATATGTATTATTGTTTCTTTAAAAAAAAAAAACACTCAATCGTACCTCAGTAGCTGTGAAAGAAACTTTACACAACGTACATTTATTATTCAAAATAATTTAAATTTATTACTCTACTCACATTTACTTACTTGTTTTATCCTACAAACAATTGAATCCTTTATCACAGAAAATATAGGTAATAGCTCTTAATATGCACTGAAGTTAAAATAACGAAAGTACAACTCAATATCACATTTAAACACTGCCGGAAGTGCCGTTAACGTACTTGACGCTAGAAGTGTGTTGACACTTTTACAATTATTGAATCAAATAAATCACCTTTAGTAGTTCTGAAATAAATTTTATGTTTTATTCTAGAATGAATATCACTATGATTTATTTAAATTACTGGATACTTCACTTGCATATTGCAATGTTTTAAAGTTTTTCAGGTTTACAATATTTTTTATTCTATTAAGTAACTCATTTGGCTTCAACATGAGCTTTAATGTAGTCTTTTCGTGACTTCTTTTTTTATATTTCAATTATATTTAATAACATCAATAATGAATATATGCAAATGGAAATCTTGAAGGACATGAATTTGTATTAAAATCTCATACATATTTTTGACGATTATGCACAAATAGTGAAAACTGAGGTTTAGTTTTTGTCGTTTCAACGTCTTTTCGACTCATTATGCTCAGGCTCAGGCTCCTACCTAATTTAAATATATTTCCATTAAAAAACCTTCTGGCTTGACTTACCCATATATTTTGAGGGCTATACTCAAACGTCGAAATCGAACTTGGTTGCAATGACGTTGTTTCGACGATTTTCGCCTCCGTCGATTGTACGTTAAAACATGCCACCAATGACGTCATCTCCACGAAAATTTGAGGACTTCCACTATATTTAAAAATTATTACTTTAAGCACCATAATAATACACAGCTAAACCACAGAACAACAAGAAGCGAATCTTCCTATACTGTGCACAGTATACAAAAAAGACTTGTCAGCCGAGTCAACTCGTCAGATGGTAGCACGAGAGTAAAATCATGTGACGCCGCCGAGGAACGCTATTGGCGGGAAATTATTAATTTTCATTGGCTAATAGTTTTCGACCATAATAGTTGTATGTTTCATGAAAGCTGTTTAATTAATTTAATATTGTTTACCTCCTATATCGGTTTATAGACTTTTTTTATTCTTTACAAATAGATTGCTCTTTATCTCATCTTTGCCTTCAAGTCTTGTTTTCTTTTCTCTTGATTTTGACTAAAGGTGCAGTTTCGTTTAGGCGATGGTCGTATGCAATGACCGCATTCAGTGAATACGTGCAACGGAAGCATGTAGTGGGGTAGTTTCCTTTGTGCATTTAGCGCGTGCGCGACGCCATAGTATATCTATACAGTCATATGATTTACTTTTCGTGCATTACAAGTTTTAAGATCTTTCTGTAAACAACATTTTTACAGTTTCAGAATTTTACACATGATTACAAACAACTATAATAATAATATAAACTGCATTTGAAATTAAACTCAACTTACGTTCAATATCAAACAATACTGTTACTTCAAGCTGCTGTAAAACTCTGCTGCCATCTATTGAGCTCCAAACCTACTACATCTGTGTATGCATTCTCGTTATTTCGGATTTTACCAACAATTTTATAGTATTTTCGTGCATTCTTGACGTAGCTTTTCATTCTCATCTCTGCTGAAGTTCATATTTGGCACAAAATAGTTCCAAATTCAAAGAAAACACGAATAAAAACTGCTCAACACTCTACAACGCATGCGATAGCTGCAGCTTGACTCCTCTCCGAAGGAGTCGTTGCAACAGTTGCTAGCGACACCATGCGTCCGACGCGCAAACCAAACCGGCTTCATTGATTTCCATTCAACGTGTCAATGCAGTGGCGCGTGCAGCAGTTGCTTGCGATCTTCGTATGCGAAAATCGCACAAACGAAACTGCACCTTAACTCGTTAAATGGCTAGCGTTCTTGTTTACTGTTTACAAATATTTTGATTTTCCTTAAAATTTAATATGACTCATAATCAATAGCACCATGTATTTTATTTACAATATATATTTTATGTTCACATATTTTATTGAAGATTGAGAACAAATTGTTTGGCTTCGCATTCACAAAGTCCTGGGAGCGATCCCAGCGGTCAGTCATTTGTAGTCACCCTTTTTATTTTTTTTTTATTTTTTCTGCACGTCAGACTAATGTCAGGATGACACCTTCAAACTAGGCCCTGAGCGACTCCTCCCCACATGCTCTCCCATCTTCTACCCCAACATGAGCCAATGAACATAAACCTCACAAAGTATAGTTCAGATCCGATTCCGGCTGGACATTAGATACTCCCCCGTATAATTCAATTAGTGACAATATGGAACGCTCCAAAAGTTACTTTAATTTGCGTTTCAATACTCCTACACATTTTGGTAATATAACCTTTCTCCTGTAAATTTTATTTTCTTTGGTGTAGATAAAGTAAAACGAACCCGATTTTTTTCCCTTATACGCGATGCATATCACCTTTAACAGGCACTACCTGTGACTATTTATTGTTCCAAATGGAGAGGCCGAACGGCCGCTTGGATCGTTTATAGGATCTTCCGATTTCTAATCGAACGCTCTACCAACTAAGCTACTTACGACTTTTGGTCCATTCTCCGTAGAAATTACACGAAGAAAAATAGCACAAATACTCAAAGCCCATCTAAGCCTACTATTAAGCAGAGACTACTCGTTGTGCTTATTGATTTTATGCCCACCTTTCTTTTTCCTTAGGAAATCGAAAAAATGATATTTGTTTGTCGATTCTGCAGCCATGAAAATTGCTACGCCATGCAGCAACACAATATTTCCCAAATTTTTTACGTCTTGTATCCATTTTCGCCTATCGAGGTAAAAGTGTCCTCCGCATAGTTGTATTTTAAACAAGCGCTAGTTGGAAACTGAAGGCACCGACCTTAGTCGCAACTGTCGCTACTATCGAGCACTGGTAGAGACATCTACAGGTATACGTGAGAACTTCTAGCAAACATTTCTTGTTGTTCTGTGGCTAAACTTTCAAAATACAAAAGTGTTCATTTGAAACTTCATAAATATAATTTCATGATATATACAATGTTAGTGTATATACAATGTTCGAAACTTGGTTGCAATGACGTTGTATCTACGTCTTTTCGCCTTCGTTGATTTTACATCAAAACAATCCACGAATGACGTCATTTCGAAGAAAATTTGACGACTTCCACTTTATTTAAGATTAATAACTTTAAACAGCAAAATAATATGTAGTAGAACTTTCGAAATACAGAAGTGTTTATTTGAAACTCCATTAATCTAATTTCATGATATAATGTTAGTGTATATACTGTATATAGTGTATATATACAATGTTCGAAATTTGGTTGCAATGATGTTGTTTCTACGTCTTTTCGTCTTCGTCGATTGTACGTCGATAATTTCGACGTTCTCACAATCCACGAAGGCTGTCATATCTACGAAACTGATGACTTTCATTTTATTTAAAAATAATTAATTTAAACATCAAAATAATACATAGTAGAACATTTAAATTATAAAAGTGTTCATTTGAAACTTCATTAATCTTATTTCATGATATAAGGTTAGTGCATATGCAATGTTCGAAATTTGCTTGCAATGACGTTGTTTCTACGTCTGTTCTCCTTTCGTAGAAATAAAATTTGACGTTGAAATATTCCACGAATGACGCCATTTCCACGAAACTTTGACGACTTTCAATTTATTTTAAAATAATAATTTTTAAGAGCAAACTAATACATAGCAGAACTTTTAAAACACAAAACCGTAAAAAACTCCATCAATCTAATTTCATAATACAATGTTAGTGTATATACAATGTTCGAAATTTGGTTGCAGTGACGTCTTTTCGCCTTCGTCGATTGTACGTCGAAACATTCCCCAATGACGTCATTTCTAAGAAAATTTGACGACTTCTAGAATATTAAAAATAATTACTATAAACAGCAAAATAGTACATACTAGAATCGTTAAAATATACAATAGTTTATTTGAAACTTCTGTAACATAATTTCATTGTTATACACAATGTTTGAAATGTGGTGTTTCTACGTCTTTTCGCCTTCGTCGATTGTACGTCCACAATTTCAACGTCAAAAAATTCGACCAACGACGTCATTTCGACGAAAGAGACCAATTCTCAACGTCGAAATTTTCGACCAACGACGTCGATTCGACAAAAGTGAGCAACTCTCGACGTCGAATCGACATCAGTGTGCCGGCTGAGCGGGTTCATTATATCATTATATGGATGTGGATTTTAACACTTAACAGCTAAAGGAGAATCGTGACGGGACGAAGTCACAAGTTACTAGACTTGCCCATATAAAAACAAAGTTTATCAAGTTTTTTACGCATTTAATTTTTCGCCTTCATTTATAGTTGAAAACTTCCTCACATGTCTGAGACCGGATTCGAACTTGCATTCTTGTAATTTGTTATCTATTGTGTTCTCCATTTCACCGTCAATTCATCCATGAAGAATAATAGTCAATTATGCATTTCATTAACTCAGATATGGAATGTTTTATTAGTTTTTATTTGCGGGCCCGCCTTACCACCCCTGCCTCTTTGCATGCTTTGCACAAGTTAAGTCGTGCACTTTTTGGGTCGTGCAGCACGTACGTCTTAGTACTTCTCAGCTTGGGGCAGGCTTGTCCCTAGAGATTGTTGGATTGCCGGAGTTCCTGCATTCCAGGGATCTCCTGCGCTCCACCTGTTCAAGACAGTTGGTGTTGCGGGACGGACTTTTGACTAGGCGTAAAGAATGTTCTCCTGGTCTATGTTCCTAGTTGTTAGAACATTTGCATGGGGGATCCGTACCTACTATTATATGCTTTATTTTATAGAAAAACACATACAATACACATAAGACGACACAGGGCAAATACAAGACAATACAACACGTAGCTTGAGCAGGGCTTTTTCTTCCATTCAGCATCTCCCTCTAACGAGATTAAGAAAGGTTAATTGCTGCTTCTTTGGAGTTGGCTTCTTCTTTCTGGATTACAGTTGTCTCGTCATAGGGATGGCCGTCCAGTCTTCTCCTTGCTCGATCTCTTCGTGTTGTGTTCCTCTAGATAAGAAGAGAAGTTGATTTTCTTCTTCATAGTTAGTCCTGCATCACTCACTGGTTCTGCAACACTTTTACCTCTCCTCTTTATTAGTTAGTAGTCACTATACCACACTCATCCATCACTCATTCACTCATGGGTAGTATATATCATTCAACCATTGGTTGCGGTTTCCGCAGCCTTCAGTCAGTTTATCAACTTACATTGATTTCCACTAAGTAATAATATCAACACTCATCCCGGTTCCGTCCACCACTCAGCGCACTTTCACACTGTATATGAGTGTCTCTAACCGGTATTCCGGCAATGCACTCCGTATTGCTGGAGTTCCAGCAACATCACACTAATACTAACTTATAGTTAGTCTTGTTTATATAGATTTTCACCGTTTTGTTCTTAATTTGTACCGTTATATTAGATAGACGTTAAATCAAAATTTCTGCACTTTTACTGTGATATGTATTTGTTTTTGTTCGTTTCTTTGTTGGAATATTTGTTTCTTAGTACACGCGGATAACGCGGGAGACCCGCTCGCTCGCGCAGACAATATGCTGTTGAGTCCGGTAATGACTCTGTACACTTTCATACTGTAGGGATCTCCCTACATCGCGCTGCGCCCCAAGGCGTCCCTCCAGGCCAAGAACCTTCTCTTGTAGAATAATGACACTTTATCCGCCGTCTTCCGGAGGACCGTCACCAGTTCTGGAGTTCTCAGAACCTCTGTGACGGGTCTCTCCCCCAGGAGGGCTCTTTGTTCTCTGACTAGCTCTTCTGTCTCTCGGCATCTAAGGACAACGTGATCTGGGGACGCAATCACCCCACAGGTTCGGCACATATTGTCCTCAACTAAGTTTAAGTCTTTCAGTCTCTGTCTATAAGGGCCATGACCGGTGACGAAATGGAGCAACCCTCCTCCTTCTATTTCCAGCTGCATGTCTGTCCTCTCAGCCACGTCCGGGAAAATGCTGAAAAGTCTTCTTGCCTTCGGTGATTCCTAACAGAATGTTTGCCACGCGCTGGTCAGTATTTCTTGGATTTCTCTTCTACTTCCTGCTGTATGGTGAAGAATGTCTATGATGATCTCTTCGTTTCCTTTCTTGAGCCAGTACGCGGCTCCCATTCTTTTAACTTCGAGTTGCATGAGCATGGTCGCGGTCACCACCTGGAGTGCCTCCCCCGGAGTGGTTCTGTAGGTTCCAGTAAGACGGAGCAATATTTGATGTTGAGATCTATTTGTAATCTGGCGTTGTCTTCCGTCGTCCATCCGGTGGTACAAGGCACTGGCGGCGTGTCCGACTACAGACCGGATTATGACATCATGGTACATTTTTATTACTTTCAGAGGTATCCTTAATCATTGGTACCAATGTTAACTATTTTGTGCGATATTTTGATGGCCTTGTTCTTTACTGCGGTTACGTGCGTCTTAAAATTTAGCTTTTCATCTAGAATGACGCCAAGATATTTAAATTCTTTTTCTCTTTTAATTGATTTTTCATTAATTTTTATTAGTGGTCCCCTATTGAAATTTAAGTTGCCTTTAAACAAGACATACTTGGTCTTTTCCGCCGTTATTGTGAGTTTGTTGTTCTTGCACCATGATGTCATTCATCCAATAATTTGGTTAGCTTTATCTTGTAGTTCGTTCCTGCTAGTTTCTTTTATTACGACTGCCAGATCGTCTGCGTATCCCCAAAACCCTTTCCACCTGTTGCAATCCGTCCAGCGGTTCCAGACATGGCTGAAATATCATGGCCCATATTATTGGCCCGAGTATGGATCCCTGGGGGCACCCTTTTGTTGGTGTTTTCCTCACGACGCCATCAGCTGTATTTTTCTGTATTGTTCTGTCCTGAAAGTTGTTTTTGACTGTTTTCCAAACAGCGGGATGGATCCCAATATTTTTCAAGTCCATTAACACTGATGGCCATCATACGTTATCGAAGGCGCCTGTAATGTCAAAGAAGATTCCCATTACGTATTTGCAGTTCTCTTGTTTAAGTGTATTAATTGTTCCGCATATCTCATTCACTGCGTCCTCGGTCGACTTGCCTTGACGGAAACCGTACTGTAATCTACAATGTTGGAGATTGTTTCTTCTGTCGTTGATTCTTCTAACTATCATTTTCTCGAAGATCTTATTTATCACATTCAGCAGGCATATAGGCCTGTACGACTTCGGGCTCGTTTTCGGTTTGTCTTCTCATTTTAACAGTATGATGAGATTCGCTTTTTTCCATACTTTTGGGAATCTTCCTTGACTCAGGCATTCATTGTATAATTTGGTTAAATATGGTGTCCAAAAATCTGATAAAGATTTGTATATTTCGTTCTTAATACCGTCTGGTCCCGGTGCTCTGTTGGATTTGAGGGTCTTGATTGCAGCCGTCACTTCTTCATTTGTTATTAATGGCAATTCTTGATTCTCGTCGACATTTGGGGGATGCCCTATTACTTGTCTGATCCGTATATTTTCTTCGTTATCCTCAACCTCGTTGTCGTCCGGAAATAATTTGGAGAAAATGAGTTCCACTGTTTCTAGCCAATTAGTTGTAAAAGTTCCATCTTCTTTCTTTAGTGTGTTCATTACTCCCTTCGTTTTGATTCTTTGCATAACTATTTTGTAGGGCAAGCCCCAGATATCCTTGCTTAAGTTCTCGTCCACGAAGCTTCCCCAAGTTTTCTGTTTAGTTTCAAACAGTTTATTCTCAAATTGTTGTTTAATTTGTCTGTATTTGTTCAGGCGTTGTGATCTAAATTCGTGGTCCCCGGCTGCCCTGTATATTTTCCTGCTCGCTTTTAGTTTCCGATTTAAGCTTCCCAATTTTTGGGTCCAGAAGTTTTTTTCTCTCTCTCTTTTTGACTTAGGTGCTACTTTTTTAATTGAATCTTGCTTCGCTTTCTCTATTTCTTCGGCAAGCTTGTCCAAATTTATATTTTTCTCAATTTGTGGTAGGTCCAATTTGCCCACTAATTTTGTAAAGTTTAATCTTTCGGTACTATAGTTTAGATCACCAGGTTCATTTATGTCATTATTATTGTCGTCCAACATAAAATTTATATTAAAGCTGATGACGCTGTGCTGACTTGTAGTCGCGTGCTCGATCACATTCCATTCCTGTATATTTCTATAAATATTTCCCCTGGTTAAAGTTATATCAATATTACTCTCCGCGCCAGCCCTGCCCTGAAACGTGGATGGTTGATTCTCCTTGTGTATGATTAGATGATATTGGTTGATGATGTCTTAATACTAATTCACCGTTTTCATCTGTTCTCGGGCAGTGCCAGAGCGGAGACTTGCCATTAAAATCCCCCAAAATTAGTAAGTTACTCCTATAAAAGCCGTCCAGAATTTCCTCTAGTTTATCTACAAAAACATCCGCTGGGATGGAGAACTGGCAGCTATTGTAATCTGATTTTTCCCAAGTTTAAGACTAGAAGTCTGGATCCATTTACATGTATATCTAGAATACACCAGTGCTTCAATCTTCCTGTTGAATATAACTACTGCGACCATAGGATTCGGGTCCTCCGGTAACAATACCATGGCGTCGGTCGGCATGCCCATTATCTTTCCCTTTTTAACATAGGGCTCTTGGATGCATACCACGTCCACTTTTTCCTTCTCACGATATAGCCTTAGTTCTTGTGTGACTAATTTTGATTTGTCCAAGTTAACCTCGACGAATCTCAACGACTTATGATTGTCTTAAGTGGACGTAACTTGCCGGGAAATTTTCTGTCGGGATGAACACTGTGCGTCCGTACGCCGTGACGAATTGTCTGTATATGTTGTTTAACTGGAGGGACTCATCTCTCCTCTCGAATACTTTGTCGATCAGGTCCAGTACCTTTCGTGGATCTGTAATTACGCCATTTGAACGTAGATTTATTCTGTCCACTTCGTCGATTATTGGAAAGGTGATCGTTTTACCAATTGGATGAATGTTCATGACATCCGTTCTAAGGGCGGCTGCCAGAAATAATTTTTCTCCCAATCGGGACAGGATATATCCTCTATTGAGACCTACATAGAATTCGTTTGGATTAAAGTTTGTGTTTCTTCCTTCTTCTTCCGCCAGTTCTCCCTCCGTATCTCCCATGTTAGGTATTCCCATATCCTCCATCTCTGCTTCAGTTACCTCGGAACTCCTATTCTTACTGTTTCTTCTTGTATAGTCTATTGATCCAAGATTTCCATCCTTTTCTTTTCTTCCTCACTTCTTCTTCCTTTCTTTTCTCCGTTACTTGTGTCTTAGCTTTAACGACATTCTCGTCTTTATCCGTCTGTGTTTTGTCTTTATCTTCCTGGCTTTCGTGAGCCTCGTCCCCAGCATCCGTTCTGTTTTCTTTTGTTTCTAGTGTGTTCCAAGTCCTCATAATATTCTAATAAAGGAGTCTGTTCTGAACTATTATCTCAAGACCGACACTCTCGATGTCATGTTCCCATTTCTTCAGAGTCAGCAGAACGTCCTGAGGATTCGCCCTCCAGAGCAACATCCCTATGGCTGGTATAACTATTTTTACCTTTTTCTCATGTTTAACTGCCGAGAGTAAGTCTAACGTTAGTTCTAGGTCTTCTTGGAAGGTTTCTCTGGGTGACTTTATGTTAATAATTTTTCAGTTGTACTTATTTTGTGATAGGTATATTTCTGATCTCTTATTGACCTTGAAAGCCTTGCTTGAGCTAACCTACAGAACATGCAATAGGTGGTTATAGCAGACTATTTCCCCAGCAGCCGCGGTGTATTTGCTAAAGTCTACGAGCCATGGTATAGGGGGCCTATTGGTTCCTGATTGCCAAAATTTCGTCGAATCATTACCAAACTTTGGATTTAGGTAGATTATGAGGAAAAACGACAAGGCTACAATTTTATAAAAGGCTGAAACCCCCATTTAACATAGCAGAGACTACATAGGCAACGGGTTTACAAGCACAACACAGAGGCTACGGCCCATCCCCTATTTAAGATAGCAGAGATTATAACAGAAATTTGAAGTCAGTTTCTATACAACAGCCTATAACCTAGGCAAAGGTCAAATATATCTCGTAAACTGCTAGACGTATTGAAATTCTGTTTTCACATTTGCTAAGTGGGCATTAAGCACTATTTTTGAAAAAAGTGGTGACCTCGAGGTCAAAGGTCAAATATTGAACAGTGTATATCTCGTAAACGGCTACATATATTGATATTCTGTTTTCAAATTTGTAATGTGCGCATTAAGTACTATTTGTGAAAAAAGTGGTCATCTCGAGGTCAAATGTTGAACCGTGTATATCTCCTAAACGGCTAGACATATTGAAATTCTGTTTTCACATTCGGTAAGTGGGCATTAAGCTTTATTTGTGAAAAGAGTGGTCACCTCGAGGTCAAAAGTTAAATATTTAACAGTGTATATCTCGTAAATTGCTTGAGATATTATACTTCTGCTTCCAAATAGGTAAGAAAAAAATTTCAGCTTCATCAATTTCGGTGGCACCAATCAAAATAGAGAACGCAAAGTTAAAAAATTATTAGAGCAACCAATCAGTGTTCTTTAAACAGTTTCGAAAATATTTCGCGTGACCAGTCTTTAGGAGATCAGGTAAGGTGCTGTCGCAAAATATTAACGAGGTTGCTCTATTTACATTAGACTGGAGACTATATTCGATATAACTTACATAACAGTGTATAGGCTGTGAAATAAATTTTCGGTTGCTAGAAGAAAGACATTACAAACTAACACATTTAAACACCAGTAAATACCACCCTTTCCTTTTTCTTGTTTGCAGCTGCCTTAAGAGCACCCAGCTTTATTTTTAATTTAATATTTAAATCTAGTTGTCTATTCTCTAACTCGTGCTCCAACCAACAATTAGAGACATAGAAATCGGAAATACCCGCAAATTTTAACACATACCGAGTCTTACCTCTATACTATAAAAACTGCATAGTTTCTAATGATAATTCTTGCCCTTCCTGTAAATTTTCTAATCGTTGGCAGTGACTCACTTTAACATTTCTCTGTATTGTTCCCATTAATATAGTGTCGATTTCGTCTAAAGTGTTCTGTTTTCAATTAAACTCTTCCTTATTCTTAAAAGCTCTATCATTCGCAATAACACTTCTTACACAAGTGAAGCGATATCCATTAAAATATTTTACACCACCTGTTACCAAGGAAGCAAAACTAATATGGTTTGGGAAATAAACAATTCTAAGTCTATTATGCTCTAGGAAACAAAATCCTACATTCTTTAAATATGATACATTGGAATATAGCTCCAGAAACATATTCTTTTAACCGCCTTTTACATAACAAAGAAGCTTGTCTTCTAGTTGATCATTCTTAGCTACTAATGCACCCACATATTTAAAAGACTTAACCTCTCTTACAGTAAAAGCAAACACAGAATAAGAACAATCTGTATCAAAATCGCTCCAAAACTTAGAAAATAGGCCTTTTAGTTCTTGTTCTTGCTGCTCCCTCTCTTTAATAATATCTAATAATTCTCTATATCTCTTCTTTCTTTCTTCTACAGGTTGTTTATTTAAATTTCGATATTCTACATGCATTTGTTGTATTTTTAACTCCTCTAGTTCTTTAGATCGCTTATTAATGGACTGCAAATAAACCTTACTAGGTGGAGATATTTCTCTTACAGCAAATGGATATTAAAGAATTGGTAATATTAATCCTCTTTAGAAACACCTGCGGAAGAACATTACTTGTGTCCACAAAACCAAGAGCTGTAAGATTAATGTCTTTGGATATTGTAGAAAAGAAAGAATTAATCTTGGAAAAATATGCTTTTCCCTCTTTTAAATAACACTTCTGATCTATAGATATTCGATCCTCCTGCTCGCACTTTCTTACAATAACATACTTAACAGGTATTGTGTTTAAACGAAAAGCAGAAAGTATAAACATTATTAACTTTTCTTGATCTTCTCTCTTATCGGGTAACTTTACTTGGAAACCCGTTAACTTCGTAGTGTTCAAATTCCCCCAATAAGCATAACTTAAAAGCTGTTGTGTTTTATTAACTACTAAACAGCTGTTCTGTAAACTGTCCGTTAATTTTGTCCACATCTTAGAAATTGGAACCAAAACGGAGTGTTTGTAAAGTATTATTTAGTGTTTAAATTAAATCTAAACAGTCTTGTATTGGATCCCACTTGTAACATTGCTCATCGGAATAGTTAAAGCTAGTAGATTCTAATCTCGTGATCCCATTTTCTTGTGCAAAACTACTTTCGAATGTTTCCTTTACTCTTTTATTGGGACAATTAATGTAATCTATTAAATGATGTCCTAGATTTTTACATGTGCCCGGAGATGTTAGTTGGCAAACAAATTTGTTATAAAACTTAGTAGACGAACCAGGTGTATTCCATCTAAGACAATCTATACCTACAGAATTATCCATATTGCAAATTGTGTTAGTGTTCTTTTGAAAACTTATTATAGGAGAACCTTCCATTCTAAAATTAAAATTACTAACAAGATATTGTTCCATCTCCCTCTTAATAAATATACCAGCAAAATCTTGTGTAATGTCGAAGTCTAAAAGAAAGTAACATTCGGTATGTAGTTGCTCTAAAATTTGTGGTAGACGGTCCAGTAATTTTTCTATTGGTACATCTGCCAATTCTACTTTATATGGAATAACAATTGGATCTTTCTACTTTCTGGTTATGTCTCCCAAATATTTCTCCACAATCTGTTGTACACCTTTTGCCCTTTTAGTCGAGGAATTTAGAAAGAAGGATAATTTGGCCTTAACACCGTGTAAAGCTAAAGAAAATTCAGAAGAGTTGGCTCGTATAAATATGTTAAAGGAACTACAAGCATCTTTCTTAATTAGAAAACTATTGTTAGTTCTTTGTCCCTCGTAGCACAATTCCCAGCTAGAAATTTTAACAAGCATAATATTATCGCACAATGGTGGTATAATTGGCTCTAAAGATGGAAGTCTTGGTTCTCCATCGGCACAAATAATATCCCCAATGTTTGTAAGTAAATTGTTCTCGTACATGTTTTCTAGTAGAAGCCATTGGCTAAGTCTCTCTGCAGTTATTTTATCCTTAGCTAATAACTCCCTAACAGAATAAACTGTAGTATTAATTTCAGCTGCCATTATTGGTAGACTAGAAGAAAAATCTTAGGGAATTTTTTGTGTAATTTATTTTATTTAAAACTAATATTATTATTATTTTTTTTTGCAAAAGCAGCTATTAATTGGAAATTGAACTGTAATGTTATAGACTATTATTATTATTATTATCTAAGTAATTATAACGAGTTGTTTGTGTGTAAGCAATTATTGTTGTATCTGTAGCGAAAGTTTAAATGTGTTAGTTTGTAATGTCTTTTTTTATCAAACGAAAATTTATTTCACAGCCTATACACTGTTATGTCGAGTATAGTCTCCAGTCTAATGTAAATAGAGCAACCTAATGTAAATAGAGGAGCTAAAAATACAACAAATGCATGTAGAATATCGAAATTTAAATAAACAACCTGTAGAAGAAAGAAAGAAGAGATATAGAGAATTATTAGATATTATTAAAGAGAGGGAGCAGCAAGAACAAGAACTAAAAGGCCTATTTTCTAAGTTTTGGAGCGATTTTGATACAGATTGTTCTTATTCTGTGTTTGCTTTTACTGTAAGAGAAGTTAAGTCTTTTAAATATGTCGGTGCATTAGTAGCTAAGAATGATCAACTAGAAGACAAGCTTCTTTGTTATGTAAAAGGCGGTTAAAAGAATATGTTTCTGGAGCTATATTCCAATGTATCATATTTAAAGAATGTAGGATTTTGTTTCCTAGAGCATAATAGACTTAGAATTGTTTATTTCCCAAACCATATTAGTTTTGCTTCCTTGGTAACAGGTGGTGTAAAATATTTTAATGGATATCGCTTCACTTGTGTAAGAAGTGTTATTGCGAATGATAGAGCTTTTAAGAATAAGGAAGAGTTTAATTGAAAACAGAACACTTTAGACGAAATCGACACTATATTAATGGGAACAATACAGAGAAATGTTAAAGTGAGTCACTGCCAACGATTAGAAAATTTACAGGAAGGGCAAGAATTATCATTAGAAACTATGCAGTTTTTATAGTATAGAGGTAAGACTCGGTATGTGTTAAAATTTGCGGGTATTTCCGATTTCTATGTCTCTAATTGTTGGTTGGAGCACGAGTTAGAGAATAGACAACTAGATTTAAATATTAAATTAAAAATAAAGCTGGGTGCTCTTAAGGCAGCTGCAAACAAGAAAAATTAAAGGGTGGTATTTACTGGTGTTTAAATGTGTTAGTTTGTAAGGTCTTTCTTCTAGCAACCGAAAATTTATTTCACAGCCTAAACACTGTTATGTAGGTTATGTCGAATATAGTCTCCAGTCTAATGTAAATAGAGCAACCTCGTTAACATTTTGCGACAGCAGCTACGGCGTATTATTTTATTATTTCTAAAGATTGATAGTGCGAAAATATTTTCGAAACTATTTAAAGAACGCTGATTGGTTGCTCCAACAATTTTTTAATTTTACATTCTCTATTTTGATTGGTGCAACCGAAATTGATGCCGCTGAAATTTTTTCTTACCTATTTGAGAATGGTCCCTCACGCGAGATTAAGTTCTGCGTAAACCTTGAGTATGTGCTGGTCCCTGGTGCGAGATTAACTTCTCAGTAAACCACGAGTGTGTGTGTGTGTTTGTGAGTGATTGCGAGAAGAATAGCAAGATGAGTTCAGTTAGCAGTATACACAAAGTTTCACATTTATATTACAGTGTAGACTATGGTGGAAACCCTATGTAATTATTTATATTTTTTTAAAAAAAAGTGACTAGTTTTTATGTATAATAAAATATTTTAGTATAATAAAAAGAAATATTTTTTCATAAGTTGGTTATAGAATAAAATGTACCTTGGTCACTCAATGCCCCCATACCCAATGTGAAAACAGAATTTCAATATGTCTAGCCGTTTACGAGATATACACTGTTAAATATTTGACGTTTGAGTTCGAGATCAGCACTTTTTTCACAAATAGCACTTAATGCCCTCAAACCGAATGTGAAAACAGAATCTCAATATGTTTAGCCGTTTAGGTGATATTCACTGTTAAATATTTGACCTTTGATCTCGAGGGACTACTTTTTCACAAATAGCACTTAATGGGCCCATACCGAATGTGAAAACAGAATCTCAATATATTTAGACGTTTAGGAGATATTCACTGTTAAATATTTGACTTTTGACCTCGAGATGACCACTTTTTTCACAAATAGTACTTAATGCCCACTTACCAAATGTGAAAGGAGAATTTCAATATATCTAGCCGTTTACAAGATATACGCTGTTAAATATTTGACCTTTGACCTCGAAGTGACCATTTTTTTCACAAAGTACTTAATGTCCACATAGCAAATGTGAAAACAGAATTTTAATATTTGACCTTTGCCTAGGTTATAGGCTGTTGTATAGAAACTGACTTCAAAATTTCTGTTATAATCTCTGCTATGTTAAATAGAGTTTGGTGAAAGTGCCATAGCCTTGTATAAATACTTTGTGGTGGACAAACACCGTGTGCGTAGGTTTTCCCGGGGTGCTCCCTTTTCCTACAACTTTCTTCATTCCATTAATTCATCCCATTATCATCCATACGGCCTGAGCCATAGTTGCCAAAGGGCCTTAAAATAAATTCAATACCGTGGCTCGTAGTCTTTATCAAATACACCACGACTGGTGGGAGGAAATAGTCTGCTATAACCACCTATTGCATGTTCTGTAGGCATTCAGGGTTCTACAATATGGCTCATAGTCTTTTACTCTGGATAATGGTTATTAACTCCCCAAATTTTGGTCCCATCTTTACCAAACTTCGGAATTAGGTAGATTATGATGAAAAACGACAGCGGGTTGCAATAATGGGGTATTTTTTATTTATTTTCAGCCGTTTCGGAGATATTGGGGGCTAATTGCCAAATTTTTGGCCCATATCAGACCCTGATTATACCGTAACCTATGTTAAATAGGGATTGAAAAAAGTGCCGTAGTCTTTCATAAATAGGGTTTGGAAAATATGGTTAATCTTTATGTTAAATACGTTCACGGTGTAGCCTATCTGCTATGTTAAATTGTGTGTCTATATGTATGTCTGCTATATTAAATAGGGGTTAGGAAAATGAGTCATAGTCTTTCATGGTGTTTAAGGGTGTAATTTCTGCCATGTTAAATAAGGGTTGGAAAAAAGGGTTCATAGTCTTTTACCAAAATAATACTACCCTTTTTTACAATTAAAAATAAGGGCCGTAAAAGAGAATAAAATGTACCCATATCTAGTTCCAAAAAGTAACCAAATCTGGTTCCAAGATTTGAGCCAAAGGTGCCTAAAACGGGCTCAAGTGACCCTTCTACTTACGTTGCAGCAAAGCCAAACAATAATGTATTATATTGCGTAATCTTTTACTCATAAGTTGAAACACACCGCTTAATTGCTGTATGGGTGAAACTAGACTGTAACCTTGACTGAAAATAGTGTCCATAAAATTATCATCGGGGAAATAAGACTCTAAATTAAATAAACTGTCAATGAACTGTACTAATCAATGAAATAAGCTGTCAACAAAATGCACCTGTCGACAAAGTGGTTTGTCGACGAAACGTACCTGTCGACGAAATGAACTGTCCACAAAGTGGCTTGTCAACGAAGTGAGCTGTCAACAAAATGGCTTGTCCACGAAACGTACCTGTCGTCGAAGTGAGCTGTCGACAAAGTGGCTTGTCGATGAAACGTATCTGTCGACAAAGTGGTTTGTCGACGAAACGAACCTGGCAACAAAACGTACCTGTCGACGAAGTGAGCTGTCAGCGAAACATACCTGTCGACAAAACGTACCCGTCGACAAGGTGGCTTGTCGACGAAACGAACCTGGCTACAAAACGTACCTGTCGACCAGAGGCGCCCACGCCATATAGGCAGGTCATGCAATTGCATAACCTGATTTGGGATGGGTGGGTCTGTAGAGGGGGGCTCAGGTTTCAGGAGGAGAAGAGAAGAGAAGAGAAGAGAAAAGAAGAGAAGAGAAGAGAAGAGAAGAGAAGAGAAGAGAAGAGAAGAGAAGAGAAGAGAAGAGAAAAGAGGAAAGAAAATATATATGTACTTTACCAAATGGGAAGTGTACTGACTTCACGCATAAGCAAAGGATGTCCTACCTTTCAACTTCCCATGGTAGCCGGTAATTTAGATAATTTCACAGACATGAATAAATACGTATCTTTAAAAGTAATATTTCGTACATTCATTTGGATAATTTTCGCCCCTTGACTCAAAATTTGAAGAGTGATTCCTTTCTTTTCAATAATTGCGCGAGCAACAAACACGGAATCAAATTTCGTTGCGTTATGCGTTAAACACTGTATTAAGATTAGGACATTGCTGGAGATCGTGCTTTACAAAACTTTCAATATTGTAAAACACAGTCTCTTTCACCTTGTGAATTACCACATTGAAAACATTTATAACTATCCTCCATATGGTCCTTGCACTTAAAAATAGGTGTGAGGCGCATATTAGGCTTGACCAGTGTTCACGTTCACCTTTTTCATTTTCATTGAGTAGCATGGTTTCAATATCATACATATATAGCAAAAATCAGTTTCAGGTTTCTGTTTCGTCTTTTGTACGAAACAGAAATGATCCTCATTAACGTACAACTTGCAGATAGTGCAGAACAGATCTCCACATACATGTGGGTTATTACTCTTTCTTTTTCGGATATCAACCTTTACAACACACTGTTGACACAGTTTAACATAGTAACATACAGGTTTTCCCCTCGCCTTCGTGCTATGGTTATTATAGCATGATTGCGAGGGGAATGTCCTTAAACAACTATTACAGTAATAGGTCTCTCATCGTCAGAAGTTTCAAAATCGTGGTACTCTTCGCAATGTTCACAAAGTTATTCACACTTATGTTTAGTTCGACGTTCATATGGTTTCAAACAATCCCTGCAATAACCTCTTTGTCTTAAAAGGCCGCAATAGTATCAATGACATCGAAATGCTGGTCAAGATAAAACAAAAAAAGTTGTTTCTGGTTTCAACATTACCACTATAAATCACCTCAGGGTCTCGAATAGCTGGTTTTAATGCATATACTACAATCTGGAATCGTTTAGCATAATTATCTTGAAACTGATCAATATCATCAATACTCCCACCCAAACTTGAAATATTAATATTTGCTTCCTTACATAGAGCTTTACTTTCCTTTTCCCACTTCATAGGATGACTTTCCATGTAAGTTACCTTACGAAATTCGCCTAAAGCTCGCAGCTCGGCCAGGGCTAAAACTCTTGGTAAGCAATCGCAGGAGTTGGCTCCCAATTTAGGCACTGGAATAATGTATGCTTGTAAGTACTCCTCCAGAGGTAAATACTTATCATTATTCCACTTCTTTCTTTCGCCTTGTCCGCGAACAGCGTCGGATATGTTAGCCTTAATGATTACACTATCAGCCAATGGGAGAGATTCATTCGAATTGAGAACATTCTCAATCGAACGTAAATTATGTTCAGTAGTTAGATGGATTCTTCTACGCCACAGAATAAAGACGTCTTTTCCGTTAACGTCATTGCTACTTTCAATACTAAATTCAACCCATGATTGCATTAGATAATAAATTATCTCGTACAAATTCAAAAAGTTTCTCAACATAGTCAGCCGGCGTTAACCTAGAGAATCCGGCTGTCGCATGTATGGAGATTTCCCTACTGCGCACGCGTTCACCTATAATTTCAAAGTAATCCGCTCCTGTTCCCTGTTGCGGTATCTTGAATTAACATTTTCTTCGTAGACTAATACACCTTGTTCAACTGCACTAACTTCATTCAATAATTTTTCTTCTGCCTTTGGACTTACTTGAGTTCCCCAACCCTCATAATAATCATAGGCTTGGTCACATACTTCATTACCCCCAGTTGAAAGAATGCAGTCCTTATCGCAAGAAAAAGTATCTTCATTTTTAACAATCGTTGAGGCAGAAACAATAGGTGGAGGAGGAACAAAAGAAGTAGAAGGTATCGGACTCAAATCGGTCTTGCCGTAGTTACGAATGTAGTTGCCTGCGTTAATACAGACGTAACTACATTGACAGGAGCAGAACTAGTATCAGAAGCACAGGAAGACGTTGTTGAAACAGGCATTGAAGTCATAGTGGAAACAGGAAATGAATCTCCAAAGGAGAGGGAGTACTCGCGGCTGTGAGGGACAATATTCAATGAACCATCTGAATTCATGAAAACATACTTCCTGAATATCATCTCTCACAACCGGAATCAAACCAAAGAGAAAAGCGAGATGTGGGTGAAGCATTCTCCCATTATTCTCGTCAATGGGATCTGTCAAAAACATACAATTCTGGAAAGCCAGTCTAGCGTTAGAGAGGGAGTCAAACAAGCCAGTGTTACCTAATTGTAATAATTCATTTGCATGAAGACGTGCACCAAACAATTCGTTGAAATCAGACTTGGATAGAAGCCGAAGGTGAAACAAAACGTTACCTGAATTTCTAAGCTTTATTAGCCCTGTACGGCTAAGCGACAGAGATCCACCCAGGGATTATACATAGACTCGGGGTCAGCGAATCCTTAAGCCTTCTCGGTCAAGATGATATGATCGGCACATGTAAGTCCCATGGTGCAATCCATTCTTGTTGATGTCCTCAAATATTAGAATACCCTACTCAGATGATCAAAAGTTGATTGGAGATAATCAAAACTTGGTTGCTGTAAACAGTGTACAAAAATTAACTTAATGTTCACAAAAGTAGAATCACAGCACAAAAAATGAAGTAGATACTATTTTACTTTTCCTGTTCAGAAAAAGCAGTCACAGCACAAAAAATAAACTAGGTAGAACTACACTTTACTTCTTCACAAAAACAATCAGCAATTGTGTAAATCTTCACACACAATCACACAAAAATGAAGTAGCAATTTAGTTTTCAAATATAGTGTCTTGTTCTGATCTTCAAAAAAATAAACTTTATCGAAAATGAAATATCAATTTACTTTCAAACAACACAAGCAAGTTCAAACTTGTAGAATAACTCAGGTAGATACCAGGAGGGTAGTTTACGTCCGTCAGCTTCAGCTTACAAAGGCAAACTGAGGGTTTGTGCGTTCAGTCAGTTCTTTTATAAAACCTAGTTTCATCTTCGCGCATGCGCAAAACATCAATTTTGAAAATATACAAGTTAATCTAAGTAACAATCTGAAAAACGTTTTCTGCAAAATACGTTTAAAATATCTTTCAAATTGTGTACAATAACATTTTAAATTTTGGTGCAATAAAATTTTTACTCCCTCACACCTTCTGGACTCAAAATTTCAGGAAAATGGAACAGAAAAAAAATCAGTGTAAATTAATGAATAATGGTTTTTTTTACAAAATATGTTTAAAATGTGTTTCTAAAGGGTGTACAATAACATATTAAATTTTGATGGAATAAAATTTTTAGTCCCTCACAACTTTTGGACTGCCAAAATTTCAGGAAAATGGAACTTAGAAAGAAATCAAGTTTTCTACAAAATGTGTTTCAAACCATACTGATCAAATATAGTAACAAGATTCTTTCAACACTATAGTTTAGCAAGTGCTCTTAATCTTTTCCGATACTATTTCATACACATTCACAATAAATGTGGTGTCCAAAAGTAAAAAAGAAACTCTCTCTTACACACGCACACACACACAAACACACACATATATATTCACAGAAATATAATGGTAAAAAATGTTTGATATTGCGGATCTTACGAAAAAATATTAAGATAAATATCGTCTCAGTTTATCAGCTATACTTTCACCAACTCAGTTTAAACCAACATCAGAGTTTGGCTAATTTCCACCCGATACAAAAATGTTTTCGTTGTCAGTTAGCATTCGTTAATCTTTCGGTGGTCGCCCTTTCGTAAGCAATTAGCTAAGCGCTCGGTAAATTGTTAGCGACACATGTTTGAGTTGGGACACTATTAATTGTGGATTTCTGAGTGTTATATAAAAAATATTTTCATTATTATTTAAGATAGTAGGTCTCTATCTCTGTTGTTTTTATTCTCATTTCATATTATTCTGCTAGCCAATCAGCATTCAAACAGCAAATCAAAGCTTATGGTTTCAAATCCAGACTACGACATACACATTTATAATTTTAGATTTTTTAGAATGGGACAGGCAATATATCTAAACCAAAGCTAAATTTTTCTCTTAGACTTATGACACATAGCCGCTATGACACCGTCCCGGGTTCAAATCCCGCCTTTGACAAGGAAATTTCTTTTTTTTCTATTTCCATAGAAAATAATCCATGAAATCAACTTTCGACTGGCAATTTCTAACAGGAAATAACATGTTCCCCTTCAACATCAAAGATGCAAACATCTTGTTCCAGTTCCCGATCACCGCAGATGGGAATATAACAAAAAAGTATGCGTGTAGCACATTTGTAAATAGTGGCAAGTAATATTTTGAATATCATTGTCCGACCTATCAAAGTTGCCTAAAGGCCTTAAATTAATTTGAATATATACACACACAAAGTTGGCTGGTATAAAATAATGAAAGCCAATACAATACTTACAAAATGTAAGGAACACTTGTTTACGCTAAAGCTTCATTAAATACATAACAAATCAAGTGTTTCAGTAAAAAAAATTATATGTCTGCGAACAGTTCCCACAGTTTCTTTCTTAGTTTCACAAAAGAGTATCAAAGTATATAGCTATCCCTTTGTGCAGGCGCCGTGAACAGCGTGGGAAATGTGAAGGTAGTGTTTCACATTTTCTTGACCTATGGTACAAACTGAGGTGGGGATCCTTCCCCAAAATATCAAAGACATACTAGTATAGGAGGCTGAGTACACCTCAAAGCGCTAGGCATAAAAACAATGTAAAAAAATCTTGAGAGTCCTGGCCTGGATTTCAACCCCAGGTCGTGCAATTTATAGTCAAAAGACCATAAGTATTTTTAAAATAACGTCTTAGGTAAAGAATAAGTGTACAAGAACTGTATTTATTATCAATCTTATTTAAAACTCTATATTCCAGCAAAAATGGAAAACAAACTATATTCAATAGGGGTTCTCTCATGCTTTGGTTGGAACATGTAAGCTTTCTTATGGACAAATATTATATTTATTCATTCCGGCACTATTAAGCATTGTGAAAAATTGTGATCCTACGATCTAACCCTAAGTTGCCAGAAGGCCATAAATAAATAATATTTTTGATAACAAGTCATAATTCCACTTTATACTATCTTACCCCTTCTCGGCCTGAGTCTAAGATGCATAAAGGCCTTAAATAAATAAAATTTCGGTACCAAGTTATAATTCAACGACTGTTAGCCTCAGAGAAGCAGTCCACAGTGTCTCTCCGTTGTTCAATCAATAACTTCGGTATGCATAGCATAACAGTGTTCACCTTAAATGATGAATTCCACATTCCTTAATAAAAATTATTGCCTGATGCACTGAAAAAATTAACAGATTAAAAAAATGAAATGTATTCTTCCACGTAACGTTCTATAGTTTTCGCGATCGGCGCTTAGCGCAGGGTTTCACGGGCGCAGGGCGGGTGATCGAAGCGGACAATGGCGACGCCGACTCGGGGCGGTGTGGGCACTTAGTACCGGGTCTTATCGTCGGTTGCGGGTGGGCCAACAAACAACAAAAAAGGCGACGGGCAAATAAATTTAAAATAATAATAATAATTTAAAAAAAAATTAATTCATTGATTAATACATATCTTCTCCATTATTACATATACAGCCAGCCTCTATATTTATGGAGGACTTACCCCACCCCTCTAACACCTCTCTACAACCACCACAACCTGCTACATGTATTTCTATAGGCCATAAAACCGGTTTCAAATTTTAAGAAACTTTGTCCTCTACTACTATGTACAGAAGTTGTTGTCTACACTGACATCAGGGACTATTCGTGATCCATTCTCTTCGCTTGATGAAGACAGTGAAGTTAACATACCGCTTATCAATATTGCTGTGTAAGTTCCATTCGTGTGTATGTTGTATACAAAAAGTGAGAAGGCCCCAAAATTGATCCTGTTATTCTGCAAGAATGGACAGAAAAATGAGCTACTACCTCCAAAAACATACAGTCTGCTACAACACCTGAAGCGTGCAAATTATCAATCCTACATCTGGAAGAAGGCATTAGTTTCAAGACAGGATCTCCCATGGCTGGTGCAACCACGATGGTTTTCTGAAACCTGTGTGGATGACAAAAGAGTCAGCACCAAATAGACTAACTGAATTTACAGTGTGCCATTGTCTCAAATCAGGAGAGACTGCTCATGCGTGGCGACAAATCTTTCGTGTACGGAAGCATGTTCTTGTATTGCAAATGAAGAATGCCAAAACCCACACACACAGCTATACGAACATTTTGATAATTCAGGTAATGATGTGGATAACATTTAAGAAGTTACAGTAGTACAGTAGGAATGTAGGTCTACTGAGTAGTAAAATTTAACATGCAAACGTGAAAGTAAGTGTGAATAAAATAATAATACCTTTTCTGTAGAGCATTCCATTATATTTCATTTGGTGTCAATATTATTTAAATCTCTTCATTCTAACCAGAGTTATGCACATTTTAAGCCAACGACTACCGGACGTGACCGAAGTCACGTGATCACAACACAAAATGGCGTCCATTAAGTTAATGATACCACAATTTGACGTGCCATACTACCTAGGGTGTTCATATACAACCCATTCTACCAAAATGTAGTGTCAAACATTAGATGTAGTGTGGGTTGTGCCAATTTCGATTTTAGAGGCCCTACAGATATTAGCTCCTTGCCTATAGTGGATGCCAGGGCATTTTATACATTGAATATGGAAATTTATGCAGAAAGACAACCCGAGGGCCCCTATCAACTATCAAACGATGTAAGCAGTGTTGTAAAAAGAATTATGAAACCTATTGACAATACTAGTAGAAATGTAACAATGGACAGTTATTTCTGTGCTGTGCCGCTTGCTAATGACTTATTTATCATTCATCGAACAACAATAGTGGGAACAATACGTAAAAACAAACCGAAACTCCCCTTGGAATTTCTGACCATCAAGCAAAGGCCAGATCCAGCAGTATGTTTGATTTCGGGATAAATCTCAATAGATGCCTTCTCGTATTATATGTTCCCAAGAAAAATAAAAACGTATTACTCATCTCAACAATGCACAATGATGATGAAACTAAAGACGCTAAGAAACCAGAGGTCACCTTTTACAACCTGACAAAGGGCGCAGTAGATGTGGACAGATTGAAATCAGACTATTCGGTGTCAAGGATCAGCAACAGATGTCCGATGACTATCTTCAATGTGATACTCAATGTCGGAACAATCAATGCACAGATTATATTCCAGACAAATACTGGGAATGTGATTCGACGGAGGTGTTTCATAAAGAATCTAGCTAAAGACCTGGTCAAACCTCACCTGTTGAAACGTGCTATGTAGCAGGAGTTTACGTCCCAGTTAACAAAATGGCAGAGAATAGGGATTCAGCGAAACCAAGACGTGCCTATTGCCAATGGCGCCGATCCCGGGGAGGCTTTGGGGGTCCTGGCCCCCCAAAGTTGAAGTGGGCCCCCCTAATGGGGGGGAGCAAATGATAAGGTGAAGTCGGTTCTCCTATTTCTACAGTACATGGTCATTCGTTTTCCGCTTCTACCAAGCTAATCTAACTTTGGAAAATCTATTTCATTGATAAATTCCTCCCTGAAACTTGTGTGCTACAGTACTTATATAAATTACATCACGTATAAACCCTCTCGACTGGCTAAAGGAGTTAATTCGTGCATTGCTTGTGTTGTTTCTGGAGATTCGTGCAAAACATCAATAAAGACCGATCAATAAACATCAATAGTAAAATGAAGAAAAGAAAGAATGAAAGAAAAAATGAAAACATATTTTCTGTCATTTATCCCTCGGAACGCCGAGATCGAGAAGATCGGGTCAAAAATGACCAATACACTATACAGTCAAAATATTATTTTTGTTCATTAGTCATGAAATGGAAGAGTGAAATTCTGTGTACTCCGCATACTGTCAGCAATGTAATCGCTCATTTGCATGAATCAGAATACAACAGATACGGTGTGCTTTATATGTGAGAGTGAAAGAGGAAGGTAGTTTGATTGTGATAGTTTTATATGTCATACTTTATATGTGTAAATAAGTAAGAGACTCATGGTACCTTTATTGACATGCAGCCATGAAAATGGTTGCAAGGTTAATATGATGTATTAGTTTTTTTCTGTGTTTCATTATTTTGTAGTATCTACTTGAACAAATAAAATACAATAAATAAATACAATACAATGCAATAAATACTATACAATGAATACACCCATACTCTAAAATACCTTGATTTTGAACAAGTACTTTATTTCATACGAGAAATATACATGCGTCGAAAATGACTCATCTTGACGTTTCGTGAGATGAAATTATCTTGGCGTTCCGAGGGTTAAGGATCATTCATCGTGATTTTGTCATATACTTACATAATTTAAGAGAAAGAAATATATACAATAATAATAAGCGACAAGAAGAACTCACACAAAAGTAGTGGACTTGCACTTGGAAACATATCCTTCAAACTGCTGTTTAGATGCAATTATTGTTTGCCGTTAATACCGTGATTTTGAGTTTCTAATAAAACTTATAGATAGGGAAACTATATACAGCGGAAAAAAGTATTTGGACAAGTTCGACAAAGAGGAGATCAGACTATCACACGTAAAACATGGACCATTTCGAAATCTCTTGCCCTTTTATGATAATTTTGATACCTTAGATAGAATACTTAAGAAATAACTATCACTCGATACACCTGGAAGGTAACAGGCAACGGAAGAGTGACGACTACGTACATTCATCGCAAAAAACAGTATTTGGACAACCCAATACTACTCACGAAATGAATGTTCTAGGTATTCTTTTGTGCACAAGAGCAGTCTACTTAGTATATTGAAGCATCCTCACGGTGTCAGGCAAGCCATGCTTTACCGTTGGATATATCGTAAAGCAACGTAAACAGAGCAATTATTGCGGAATAGAATTAATTCTGGCCAGCCAAGAAAACTAACTGCCCGGAATGAAACTTACATTCTTCATTTTGTAAACAATACTCAAAGAATTAGTGCTAAAGATTAGACTACTTCACTTGACTAGAATATGTAAGTTAATGTTAGTAATTCAATGAACAATTAGGATTTAGAATATGTGTATCCAGGGTATGAATACTGGCCACTCTATTAGTAATTACACAACTCCAAATCTTAACAGCACCTCCAACATTTCTATCAGTTAAAACAATGTTCTGCTTTCTGAAAGCTTCATTCTTCTTTCGCCACACGTCCTGATATCCATCACTACAATACAAGTTTATCTTAGTCTCATTCTAGAAAAACAATAAACTTTTTCCAAAATTCCAGGCACTCATATTGATATTTTTTGGAAAATTAGAACTTCTTATTTCTGGATTCTTCTTATATGTAAGTTTTGTTTCTGATTACACATCTTCTGAATCCCAATTTTTTGTTCACATCTATACATATGTAACATTAACTTGCATATCCTAGGCAAGTGAAGTAACCAAATCTTTAACACTAATTCTTTGAGTTTTGTTCACAGAATGAAGAATGTAGGTTTCATTCCGGGCAGTTAGTTTCCTTAGTTGACCAGAACGAATCCCCAATAATTATTCTGTTTTATGTTTCTTTATGATGTATCTAACGGTAGAGCATGGCTTTCCAACAAGCTTGGCTGTATCTCAGTATCTTTTACCTTCCACACGTAATTTGAAATTAAAGTGAGTAGTTCCAATGTTGTTCATCTCAATTTGTTCCCCATGCTGCTTCTTTATGCCTGACACGGTGTGAATTGCTTCAATACACCACGCAGAGTGCTCTTGTACACAAAAGAATTCCTAGAACATTTATTGCGAGAGTAGTATAGGGTTGTCCAAATACATTTTTTGCCATGAATTTACGTAGAGAATTATCACTCTCTCGTTGCCTGTTACCTTGCAGGTGTATCGAGTACTAGTTATTTCTATACCATTCTATCTAAGGTATCCAAATTATCATAAACATGCAAGTGATTTCGAAATGGGCCACGTTTTTCGTGTGATAAGTCTGCTTTTCCTCTTTGTTGAACTTGTCCAAATATTTTTTTCTCACTGTAGGTGAGACAGAAGCTTCTTGAACCATGCCTGTCGAGATCGAGAACCGAGAATTAAAAAAGAAAATGTCCAATAAAGCAGTAGTGCGGCGGAAGGGTGAGCCGGATGGAAAGAGAACCACATTTGGGAAAGCTGGATAACTCCTCTGCATAGACTAACATTAGTTTATGTTATTTCCTAAGTTTATTTTCTAGTAACAGCAGAAACTTAGTTCTTATTAGTTAGAACATAATATCCTTTAGTGAATTTTTTTAACGTTATACAAAAATTGTTAAATTCTGTAATAGCTGGACCCGGGGATGCCTTCATAATGACTATATCGTAATGATTATTTGGTTGTTACATCGTAATGTAGTGAAAGGATCGTATATGACGTGATAGCACAGTCTTCAAAATATACGATATAATCTGGTAGAGTCCGTTTGATCAAAGATAATTTATTATAGTGGTTGAAATTAGGAAATAATAGAGCAAACACTTATTGACGTTTTACCGACACCAGTTTATTACAAAAAGTTCCAATATTATATGATATACAAGTAATTTACTGTTATTAATAAGAGCGTCCCAAACTCGGGCTCTGTAATAATCAGACTAGTGGTTCACCTCTTTTGCAGTGATAACTTCGACTTAGATCTTTTGGAAAGAAAGGAGATTGTTTGGAGAATGGATTCTAACTCCAGTCCAAGTTAGCAAGGTATAGGTATACCGACTCCAGTGCAAGTCGGGGGTTAGGAGAGAGTCCTGACTCCAGTCCAAGTCAGGTAGGTAGAGGTGACCACTGTTCGGAGCGAAGAAGTGATACTTTTAAGGTTCATGACTGGCCTTTTATATTCCTTTTTGTGGGCGTATTTTTATTATTTCCAAGTCTTACTGCTTGGTGTTAGTGTCGTCTGCTTCTTGTGGTGCTTATGCAGCATTATATAATGTTTGTTATCTGTGGTTTGTTTACATTGTAGTCAAGTTGACATACTGACCCAATGAACTACATCCCGTTACAATACTATTATATATATATATGAATATACAATATTTGGCAAAATCTGAATTGGATTTGTATCATATGTGCCTTCTTAGACCCTCACCTGGAAACAAAACAAAAAATATCTGAATGGACCCCCCCACAGTTACAGAGAAATCGCCGCCCTTGCCTATTGCCCTACAAGACGAAATGGGTTCCCTTGACATCTTTGTGATTCATGTCAGCGTCCTATCTGCAAGGAACATACAGGATCAACAAAGTTTGTTTGCAACGAGTTCTTTCGTCACGATGCTGAAAGCGAGTAGTGAGTAAGCTGCAGTGGTAAAAAAAGAACTAGTTCTGACGTTCTATTATTCTTCATGTTTTCGATATGTGTAATTCTTAGTTAATAAACATAGTAATCATAAAAGAAACTGTATCTTTTGAGTTGTGTAAAGTCATACGGATGAAAAATAAACATATAGGTTTAAAGAATATTAAATATCTAAAAAGATAACGTGTTAGATAAAATCTATACGCGCAACTAACCACGTTACAACTGGTAGCGCGAGTTCCCGCGGGTTAATTGACAATGTAATCAGTTAAAGAGTAAATTGACAGGTAGTTATGTAAGTCTGATACTGTTTTAACTTAATACAACTATTTACAACACGGAATTCATAAGTAACGTGCCCATTGAAGGGTGGTAAATGATAAACATTCAAGCAAAGCAAGCTTTATGATGTACTTATGCATATTGAGAAACTGGATTTACGTTATCTTCAAAATATCTTAATTGAATTCGAAATACTTACTTGGGGTTATAATTCAGAAAGCACCAGTTGATGTACCTATATGGAGGATAATAATGGGATATCTATCACGGAAATAATCTGACAGATGGTAACGTATGGTTGTAGCTACAAATATGCAACATATGGATGGAACATCAGGTTATCTCATTAAATACTTGATACTGATAGTTTTCTTTAATTTCATTAATTTTCAAGTACATTAGATAGTAATGAAGTTTAATGGTCAGCTGCACTTTCGATACTCCCCCAATAGAAAGATTAGACAGCTTAGCAAGAAAACCCTCCTTACACTCATCTAATTGGACGCCAATTGGCTTGTTTGACTAGAAACTTAAGCTTTGCTGGTGTGCTGCATAAATTCACCATTTAGAAATGTACGGTAAGTTTACACGAACGTAATGTCACGTCCACAAGCCGCTATGTTCACCAAATAATGGCTCCTTTGATTATTCCGAGAGACAAATTTGCAACAGAACCCGAAAAAGCAAGTACAACGAAGTAAGCCAGTCGGTTCAGGAAAGAGATTTAAATATCAGCCACCCCCGCGACGACGTTGATAAATAAATTTCCAACAATATAGCTGCATTGTAAACATTTTTACTGATAAGCTTTCTGTCCCACATTTACTAAGTTGATTGTAAGAATGGTATGTCAATTTTTAATTTCGAGTATTTAATAAAGAAAAGAGCCTATTTCCACACTTCCACAAATATAGGTAAGTTTTAGAAAATATTGAGGTGCTTGATTCGGGGATAAACTCTTCGAGTTCAATATTTCGAATAATCTCTATTTTTAATAATTTTGTCCTGGAAAAAGAAAGATGCAGCTTATTTTTTTCTCTTATTGAAATATCTTTCTTTAATTCTCTTTAATAAAGCAGCCCATTAGGGTGTGCCTGGGACACACCCGGCACACCTCGTAGCTACGCCTATAGTGATAGGATGAATTCTTAAAATGGAGAAAGCTAACCAAACGGAAAAGATCTGATAGTTTCAGTGATGATATTAAAAGTGAAACCACAAATTAATGTCTCATGCTAAACCAATACAAAGAAAAGACAAGCTCTATTGTTCCCCATTATTCATTGTCTAAATGGTGTCGGGTTCGCTATCCGGTGGAGACAAAAGTGTTTCCACGTTAAACTGATGACCCCATTGTTATAACGTCAAAACATCCTCTGGGCAGAACACCCGTCACCATCCCATCATTCACGCAATAATTTAATGTGCCAAGCATTGCGTTGTATCACCTGTCTAACGAAAATTTGCAGGCGTCCATATTAGATAATCGCTACTTACCCCTACACGCTAGAAATACATTTATTTTAGTAATTATCAACCGGAGTGCCGCGGCACATTAGTGTGTCTGGATGAGTGATCAGAGCCACGAATCTAAATAAATTGATTGTCAGTAGTCTGTTGATCTGACATCCATAGTCGTGCGCACAGGGAAGCAGAGGGTGTAGCTCCCCTGTTTTCAATATAAAAATTTAAAGTAAAAATAGTATAGAAGGAAACGTGTAATACAGACAGTTCTGTATACGGGGGAAGAAAGGGTATCTTCCCCGAACTACTACGAATCCCAAAAGTCGTATCTTGCCATCCTCCCCTAAGTTTCTGGCCAAGTAAGTGTATTACGAAGTATTCATTAATAAATATCAAATGCAAGAGAATGAGGTCAAAAGGTACTTGAGCTTCTGCCTCAGTATTTATGCGCGAGGAAGAGCTAGAATATTTTGCCTTTCGCTTCACCTTGTATCAAGTTTTTCACAGTTGATATGATGGGGTAAATTTGATATAACTTTCACTGTCGCACTTTTAGTCTCAAATCTTTTTTTTACTTCGTATTTTTGTGCATTTACTTCTTATTTTTGTGCATTTACTTCTTGTCAGCGCTTCCCGTTTTGTAGCTTTCTAACATGTTTTTTTACAGCTAGCTTTGATTAGGCATTAGTTTTCATTTATGTGAATTGGATTTTAAGTTTCAAGTTTGTTTTGTCTTTAAAGGGCTAGTTTTTCATTGTCTGGTTAAAGTACAGGTTAGCTAGTAACTAACAGTTAAACTCTAACTGGTGGTTTACCCGTTTTTCAATGTCTAGTTAATGCATAACCAACAGTTAAACTGAGCAAACTGGTAGTTAAATTAACCCGTACTTCTACCTCCAGTTAACGCGCTAACTGGAGGTTTTAAAAAAGTTTGGCAATTGCCCCCTGTGAAAGATGTTGCATATGATTTCAGATTCATCCTCTTCCGATGAAGAGGATGATAGAATTGTATTAGAACACATAAAGAAAACATCACAGTTCTTCTACCCAACTTTTTAACATCTTTTTTTTTAATTCAGATTCAGTTAGGTGCGGAACGAAAAATTTTGTTTTGTCCTGGCTGGGGCATGAAGTCAGTTTGTGTTTGCACTCCCTCAAAATGTAAAAGTTACAAGAATGATGGAAGTGTGTGGTGTTGAAACGCGATGTTTACTTTTGGAGCTCCAAAAATGTAAAATTTACAGAAGAAATGTAATATTTTCAAATTGTGTGTAAGCATTAAAACGGAAAATATAACGAAGGTTGTAGTGATGCAAATGTGAAAAAGCAAAAACAGTGTCTGGGAGTTTATTTGATTTCGAGTTGAGAGTGCACGTTGAGTGAATGATAAATGGCAGGTGCAGTGCATCGCGTATAATGAAAACATGTTGTAAGGTAACTTTAACTGCCTTTGGTACTCGACATGTGTCCGTGATTTTTCTACCAAAATACGTGTCATTCATAACATGAAGTATGAATATTAAGTAGGTCGTTAGTATTCTTGCGCATGCCGCCATATTTGTATGTGTTGATCAACATAAGTGCTTATTACACAAAATAATAATAACACATGATATTTAGAAACGCTTTTTGGATTTCTAATTGTAGCTGGATGTTATGTGTGAATTATTTACAAAGGAATGAGTGGTGCTGAACGTATACATGTATCAGTAGTTGACGGAAGCTGTGATCCCGAAAGTAAAGTATATCCATATGATTGTGAGACAAACTCACAATATTCCCCAAACGATAATGATAATAGAAAAACGATCATCTTTACTTGATGACTGGCAGCTTCCTCAAGTTACTGACCCATGTGTACAAACTATACCACTCATTCCCTTGCAAATAATTATTACTGACGCTTCTATAAACTCCTAGTGCCAGAAATACGAAAAGTGTCACGAAAAGATGTGTCATTATTATTTCGTTAAATACTCAATCCAGTTGGTCAACGCACAAACATGGCGGCGTGTGAATACTAATAGCGACACTTCGATTTATGAATGACACTACTTTTCTACGAAAAATCATGTACGTGTCGAGTGAGTGAATACGATTATTTAAGGTTAGGTTACAAAATTGTGTTCATTATACGCGATGCGCATGACGTTTGTCACATACTCCATGTGCTGATTCCCATCACGCAACCACATAAACAGTCCCAACTAATTTTTGCTCTCATTTCATACTTCCATTACTCGAAGCTTCGTTAAATTTTGCAATTCAACACTTCCACTCAGTTGGAAATCTAAAATTTGTGCTGCAAATTTTACATCTTTTTGTGGGTCATTAAGTAAAGTTTACCCAGCAAATAATAAAGCTAATGGAAACAAGATGATTAAATATCTCTTTACCCCACTTCCTGAATTATTTACAAGGGAATGAGTAGTGTAGAACGTACACATTGATCAGTAGCTGGCGGACGCAGCGGTTCCAAAAGTGTAGTTTATCCATATGATTATGAAGCAAACATAATATTCATAAAATGATAATGAAAAACAATAATAAAATTATTAAACATTACCCTACTTTTCACCTTACCATATCCCTTTTTCCTTGCGAGAGTACTAGTTGCGGGTAACAAAAAAAAAGTTTAAACATTCATATTCAATTTCATCAAGTACATGAACTTCGCTAACTACCTGTTGTATGTTTTTTATAATTACTGTGAAGTATATAAATACAGAGATTCTGTCAGACCACGCAATGTGTAACCCCCGAAAGTTCTTGAGTACAACCTTAATTTTTTTACAATTAAAAATAAATAGGAACAAAACTGCAAAACTCTGTTTACAAGCTCTAATTTTGGCTATACCCTCCCAAATTGAAAATCTTAATTACTTTGTTCGTTGCAACCGAGCGAAATAAAACGCATCCAAAAACCGAAGAAATTTGTTCTCTGCCTATGAACTCTTTCATGAAAAAATCATTAATTTCAATTACTGTATTTCTTGCTTGTCATTGCTTGAAATCGCGCTCATGTTCTTCGAACTACCTGTTAAGTTCCGCTTTACTTTACTTTATGGGCCGCAAAAAACGTAAAATTTACACGAGAAATGTAACATTCCTAACGTGCCTAGAGGTGTTCAAATCCTAAATGCAAGTTTTGAAATGAAGGTGTAAAATGAGAGAGAAATAGGGAAAGGTGCTAGGGACTATTTAGTTTCTTCCGCGTTTGGGGTTAATACATGCATTTTTTAGAACCCCATGTACG
Organism: Lepisma saccharinum; assembly: GCA_022664845.1. Lineage (NCBI taxonomy): Eukaryota > Metazoa > Arthropoda > Insecta > Zygentoma > Lepismatidae > Lepisma > Lepisma saccharinum. The sequence goes on from JAGDQP010012543.1 coordinate 44,065, forward strand.
TCGTGTATAATAAAAAGCATCGAACTGGACTTCAACTAACCCCTCTTGACTGACCCGAGATACTGTCCGTGCTTTTTGTGGCAAAATACGTGTAATTCATAAGACGAAGTTTCGCCATAACTCCTCACGGGGCTATGCTTATTATATGTTGATGAACTTCATATTAATGAAATGATAGTGGCATATAGCTTTTCGTAGCACTATTTGGAAGCTGGGTTGCCGGTAGGTGTTTATAGAAGTGTGTGTGGTAATTGTTTGCAAGGAAATAAAGCATATAGAGCCTTACATATAGCACGGAAGCTGCGGCCATAACTTGGAGTTTATCTATTTTCCCAGAGTGTATAAGGATATGCGGGCCAGCGACCTAAAACCGTCACGCCTACGTAAAAAATAAACTTTGTAAACTTAATTTTATATGGGGGTTTTGTAGTAACTGAATTCGGTCCGTCACGATTATGAATGCGATGCTAATTAAAATTCAGATCCATGCACCAGCCGGGATTCGAATCCGGGACCTTCGAGTCGCTTATGTAGCCCCCCAACCCACACGGCTACCAGGTCGGCGTCACATATACGTATTTTTTTAGATAGTAACTCAACTCTTTACATATGTGTGTTTATCTTATTTTTTTATTCCACAAATCTCTTAATGCAATCAAACATTCATATTTCTTACTTCAGAAACTAGCGAATTTGATGCGTATTTTGTTTAAAACTTACTGCGCTATTCTCTATTCTACTGTTTTCATAATTCCTGAACAACTCCCTAGATGGCGAAATAGTATAAATCCATTGCCAACCGTCGCACTGTTCCCACTAACCAAAAGTTAAGTAACCACCACTTAAAAAGCAAATGAAAAACGGATATTAAAGTTAGAGTTCAGGTTAACTTTAACTAGAAGTTAGTTAACTGGAAAGATAACTCGACAATGAAAAACTAGCCCTAAGTGTTTTTGACTTGTCTTATTTCCCTTAAAAACTTTGGTTTCCAAGATTTTCACCAACATTCGGACGGGTGTAGTGGACACAGCAGGGTCATCTACATCCAGATGATCTATCCAAACCAGCTCCACTAGATGGTGATGGACATAGGAAAAGAATTCTACGAGGCGCACTTCGTCCTGGGTTAGTAAGATTTCCAAATAAAACTGGGAACTCAGAATGGAGGTTTTCAATTGCCGTGGAATGAGATTTCGGAATGTTACGTTTCGCTGAATTTGGATTTTATTTAAGACCTTCTGGTATCTTGCTGTGTTTTGCTTGCACTCCCATTTTTGGTGCACGTGATCCCACCCGCAAGGAGTATTAGGCATTGCATTCATCAGTAGGGAATTTTCTAATTGGAAGAAAACTGAATATCTGAGAGCACACATTTTGAATAATGTTCGTAAAACTGGACCAAGGCAAAATAAAATTTTCTTTGCGGTCCAACGAGCATCACTTTTATTACAAAAAAAAAAAGAAGCCGTACACAAAATGTTGAAATGATGAAGAGACTTTTTGATATTGTAATGCGTTTGGATATATATAGTAAACCACTGCGAAGTCACGATGAATCTGAGGAAAGTGTTCAGAAAGCTCTCTTTCTAGAATTTATTTACTGCCTAGAGAGATTTGACCCAGTTTCAAGATTTTATAAACAATGTAGACAAAAATGCAATGTATCTTAGTAACCACTTTCAAAACGACACTGCAAGCAATTTCCAGTGTATTGATGGAAAACCTTAAATATGAAATGAATGTAACAATTCTGAGTCTTGTCTCTACTGATTGGGCTTTAACAGTACAGAATATCAGGCCAATATCCATCCAATTAAGGCCGCTTTAGACGGTACAATTTCTCGTACGATCTCTCGTATGAAAGAATGTATACAATCCATAGTACTAAATTTTTCGTACGATAAATCATACAATATTGTATAGTATTTTACACGGTACAATTTTGGATACGAGGGGATAATGATGAAACTGCTGGAGTTTATAGTTGTGACACCTCAGGCTTTTAGGGTAATTATGCCACAGATATTAGTGAAAGTATAGCCCATTTAAAAAATAGAAAATAATTAAAATATTGATAATAATTAATCTTGACGCAACAGAAATTCAGTTAAAGTAATGTCAAATTCTTCTACCAAGAGAATCTAACTTCTACTAGGTTTCAGTGGTAAAGAAAGTGTCGTAGTTTTACTTCTGTACTTCGATAAAGATATTTCAGTGCGGACACACAAAAAACGTTGAAAATTTTGCCATCTTCGGTGATAAGTTCGGAGTCATATATGTTTTGTTTTTACAATATTCCTTAGTTAACTAGATATGTGACATTACACAGCACTTCAAAAGTATATAAACCGCGTTATATTAACTCCTATTTATACATATGGGGCCAATTAGTAACACTGCGGTTTAACTACTTCTATCACAGAGCACTGGAAACGCCTCAAAAAGCTACGCTTTTCGTTCCTATAAGCATGCAATATGCAAAATACAAAAAATGAGGAGTAATGTAAATTTGATGTGAATTATAGGCTCATTTCACACAAGGCATATACGTGTAAATAGGGAGGGTCAGCTGTCTTAACCATTGAATAAATATTAGTTCATTCGATTAATTACCTAGCTCACGTATTGACTTGCACAGCTCTGGCTTGACGTCGACACTCTACTTAGATTATGTCTACTTCTGTAATTACTGTTCAATGTATTTCATTGTTTCGGATGCACAGAACGTATTTGTTTATCAAAATAATTGGGGAGGAGTATAATTGCAAAGATACCGGTATCCTCTACATTATTTCCTTTCATACATATCATGACTGTAGAAGATTCGGTACTCTACGCACAAGAAAAACAATGAAAATCACCTTAACTGCATTGCACAATATATAGGAAAAACAGTAGCTATTAGATCACATCAGAACTTTGGCTTTATATTTTTAAACATATTTCTCACGTATTTAGTACCTTTTATGGTTATAAGAATGCAAAACGTAGTATTTTGAGGTATTGCCAGTCCTCTATAGCAGAAGTATCTGTACTGCAGTATCACCGACCTTTTCACACTTCCCTTGAAAACATTGTTTTATATCTTTATACCTGTAATAGTTTATTATGCCATTATGTATGTTAATTTCTGCATCAAGTAATAACATTAATATGTTCTCTTTGCGTCGTAATCCATAACCAACCAGCCGAATAGGAAAGCACGCTATATTGCCAGTAGGGGCGCTGTCATAGATTGTACGAAAAATCCGCTGAAAAATAGGACCGTTTCTATTTAGAGAACACATCGGAGATAGCATGAAAAATCGTACGATCTGCGCTTTACACGATCAAAGAATGTAACCGATGGGATTGCACACGAGGGATCGTACGAGAAATTGGATCGTCTAAAGTGGCCTTTAGCCCGATATCCTGTATTGCTTGGGTAGACATGGTGAACAGCTTTCTGATAGTTGCACGTTATTTTAATAAGAGTATCCACGAACCATGTTGAAGTGTTCATTGGACTATTCAACCTGTTGTCAATAATGTCAAAAAAAAATTTGATAAAAATTAAATATGTCAGGAATATCTTGTAATTCCTTGATAATTAGTGATGTATGTGTGTTTTGATGGTCGATCAACGATGTCAGGGCAAACAACAAACCGAAGATTGTGTTGCTCAGCTTCTAAACAGTGGTGTAGGTAAGGGGAGATATAGGGAATATATCCCCCCTTAACTTTACCTTCATGAACTTGGGAAGATAATATTTCCGCAAGAAAAAGAATTAAGTTATGTTTGGAAGCATATAATTGTTAGGTAAAAAAAAAATTAATTGTAAGGATGGTAACAGTACTATGATTTATGTCCGTTCCTATATAATAATTGCTTGTTTATTCTAAATAGATAAAGGATCGCATTGTGTATTCGGCGCTGTAGTTTTACAACTAGGTGAATGGGGTAAATAGCCTTCAGGACAACCAGTAAAATAAAGAAAAAACTTGGAAAAACAGACCATACGTTTATACAACAGCCTTCTGTGACAATTATATCTATAGCGCCCGTGAGAAAGACGATTTCACGAGAGTAATGAAAAAAAAAGAGTAATGAGTAATGAGTATTCCTGTTACTGATAAAATCAGCAAGGGTAGATCGAAAAAAAAACATTTCGCACCTATGGTTGAAGTAGATATTTTGTACGTAGAGAAGAAATAACTTTAACATATATTAGATATGAGTGAAAAATAGAAATTTCACAAGATTGGGAAAGTTTAGTGCTATTAAGATACAGATCAATGTAAGATCTAATATGACCTTTCAGATCATGAGGGTAGAAGATGAACTTTCGGTAAACCTTATTTTCTATGGAGCGTGTTAGAAACTTTCGACTTCAGCCTGTCGCGATTGAGTGAGTGCAATGCTTGTTAAAATCGACTGAAACCCGCAACCTTGAAGACCTGCCTCAGACCACACGGCTACCGCGTTCGGCTATTAGGAGAGAAAAGTCTAACCATTAAAATCAAATGTGTTGAAATCTGCAATCAAATTTCAATTAAGGAATTTGTTGCCCGAATATACTGTTTTTCTGCATTAGAAGATGAAACTCTAAATATGACCAACATGGGATATTCTCCATTTTTGGTAGCCACTGTTATAATGTAGATTGATTTTTGTATCTTTAAATTGCGGAGGACCATGTACATAAATAACTCTGGTATGCTGTTGGAGTGCTGGTTCAATCACTAAGATGAGTAGATGCTTAAACTGTTACTTACTGTCTGCAGGAATGTTGTAGAACAAAACATTACTTGACTGCAACATATTTAATGATACACAACACTTACATAATAGTTTATACAGTAATGATAAATATGATATACTGATTCTGATCAAAGTTTTTTGCTGAACAGCCCACTGCTGTTGTGAAAATATTGAAAATAGTTAAACACTTAACAATGTCTGTCTTACTTGCGCTGTCCCTCTGTAATCACTTTTTTGCGCGCGCGCCTAGTCTCTCTCTCACTGTAGCAAACCTTAACATAAAAATCCTAAAATAACAATTGACAAGCTAAAGTCGCACCAAAGATAGAGGGGCGTAAAGGGAGAGAGAGAGAGACAGACTGTGTATTCGAAATGTTAAAATTCAATTTATTTCTATGTCTTCAACTAATTTTCTTTTCCTCTTTCCTTTTTATCCTCTCTTTCTTCGGCTTTTCCCGTCTTCTTCCGTGCTTTCTCTCTCTCTCTCTCTCTCTCTCTCTGTGTGTGTGTGTGTGTGTGAACAATACATAGTAACGATTCCTGAATAATGTCCATACTGTCATTTTCCTTTTCTTTGCATTAATTCCTATCTCTTAAAACTTAATGTGAATGTCATTTCTGTCTATCTATTTTATGGTTCTTTAAGTCATGATCACCTACTCATTATTTCTTGCTCCAAGTGCAGGAATATCCTGGCATACCATGTTTTGGCGCATATTTGTACTGTGATGTTGGTTGTCAAACTATTAGACGTACACTGTACAAAGTGTGTTTTTTTTGCGATTCATTCAACAAAATTCACTTCTTCTTCTCTTTCGTCCTGCAATGAAACACTGCCGAGTTTTAGCGTCACCTCCCACATCGCATACTCGCCAGGGATGTATTTTCGGTGACCTAGGGACCCCGAAATTAACTTTAAAATCAGAAAAATTATATGGATTTTACAAAAAAATACTGAATTTCAGGGGCTCTAGATCAGTGTTCGATTTGTAGCGGTGATAGTTGGAGTTTCCCCCTCTACAAAATTCACCCCAGGTTCTGTTTTCCGAAGCTACGGTATTCTATTGGTCTTGAAAATTGTTCTATGTCTCTGGAAATTTCACAAATCGAACCCTACTCTAGACTCCTAAATATGTCCCTGGCAAGATCTAGGGTGTGGGACGTGACACTACAACTCGGCAGTGTTTCATTCCAGGACGAAAGTGA